>JAQFZG010001884.1:0-18923 GCA_034695465.1 Entomobrya nicoleti
GTGTGGTGGTGGTAAAAGGAAAATGTAAGCGTGGATGTTGGAGAACATCCCGAAAAGAGAGGCGAAGCAAAAGCAAGGTCTTCCTTAGTAATCCTTTTGGGAGGGCATTTTCCGGATTTCTCTTTTCTTCATCTTACAGGCTTATTTGTGGTCCCTTGTGGAACTAACAAAGAAGATCTGTCTGAAAAACTATATAAGACTCATGTATGCACATATGCAGCCATACGTGTGTACAATATTCCGTTTAGTGTATAACAAGATGATGATGAACTGTATGACCCATTCTGAAATAAAGAATGTAGGAAGTACAGAGAGAATGAGCGGACAGAGAGAGATCGTGAGAAGCTGTAAGATTGCCTACTCAACTATCATCATGATTAAAACTAAAACTTAACAGGAGTAAAGCTGCTGGATCAACCCACATAACAACAAGAATAAGATTATGATGATGATGATCTGTGCTTCCCAAAAAATTGTACAATACATGTATGTACACATGGACCTGTATGTTATATGTAAACGTTAGAGAGAAACAAGAGAATGAATTGTTTGATGTTTCGTTATCTTGTGACCACGAGCGAAGAGTTTTGGCACATATACAATTACATAATATATATGCTTAGACTTTTTGCTTATGTAAGTGCATATATACATGATACATATACACTACTTCCAACAATCCAATTTTATAACGTAACAAGTTTGAATTTTTTCCCGTATATTTTTTGCCATGCTGCAGTAGAGGCAGCAAACAGCACAACACTGCCAGCTAGACTCTAGAGCTCTCCTTTTCTGCACTTTCTCTTGTACTTTTACTTTCAGAGAAAGTTAACTTTCACCATTATCCCATATTGCCCCTCGTTGTTAACAAAAGTACGTGTAGTATTTTTCCAGGAAGAGAAAAAGGGCTTTTAGTTTTTAGTTTATAGCACTTACAGAAATCCCTCATACATCGTGGTATTTTCTCCTTTTTTCCCCATTTCCTTGCGTTACTGCTCCCAAGCTATCTATTTTAACTATCTTATGTTATGCTCTATCTCGACTGTAATGAGTAAAAGGAATATGCTTTCATTTATATTATTTTCAGGCGATGAAAACATTGTACTATACTTATTAAAATTGTGTCTAGCTTTTCTGTCTTTAACGGATACCTAAGTATTGTGTACAGAAATGTCCCAGACGGATACGAAAATATAAATGTTTAAAATACCATCAATGCATATAGAGTGATACGATTATATTTTAAATAATTTCCCACTCGAGATGCTTTCAATACTTTTATTTATTATTATACTTTTAGTGGTAACGGTTACGGCGAAGCACAAATCGAACAAATTTTTTTAGAAACAGTTTTGCGCCAAGATAGGCAGCATCCAAAAGAAGCTTCATGAGGGGAGGCAGACGATACACGTTGCTAAAGCCTTCGCAGAATGTATTTATGATATACGTAGTTTATATGTTTTCAAGCGGTCATTGTCCTAGTCCTCAAGATTATCATTTGCCAGAGATTATAATTTATACCGGTAGATAAGGGTAGTTTCGATTAATCTAATTTTAGGCTATTAAAGAAAGTTAATTTTGCTTAACGAAACGTTTTTATTAAAAAGTAATCTTCAAAATTGTAATTTTGCATGCCCTCTTTATCATTGTTTGCCAGCAGCCAAGGGGATAGATATATATACATATGGCCAGCAGCTGGAAATTCGCTGTACACATTTTAGTGTATACATGTTCGTTATGAAACTATGTAGGTCATCCACTAAACCAAAACTATGATTATAATATAGCAAATAAAAGTATTTTATTTTAAAAGTCAAAAGTCAACAAGTTTAAGCAAATAAAAAAACTAGTCAAGAGCCGTGCACCACAAAACTAGCAGTTTTACTGCATTCTTACACTACGACACTGCTCTTTTTTGTTACTTAACTTATTTACCTTTTTTTACATAATAATAGTTATGGACGAACGAACTACTACGACTATTACATTTACATCACTTGTTGTGGTGCTCTCATACATAACCAAAACCACAACACATCAGTTTAGGTTTACTTAGTTCCACACAAGAGCAGAACAACACGACCAACAAGATCACCGCCATCAGTAACAACAACGGCAACGGACCAATAAAATACACAGAGAAACAACGTTGTTTTTTAGTTGTTACTTTCATGATGATGTGGATGCTGTTGTTTTGTGTGCGGACTAAACTAACTACTACTAGTACTTGTAGTCTTAATTCCCTAAACAAAATTGTAAGGTTTTTGGAGCAAAAAGGCAATTTAAACAAGGTCGAGTCTGTCCGTGAGAGATGTAATGTTGTTTTGAGGTGGTGGTTGTTCAAAGTTGGTAGGTTTGATTCATATATATGTATACAAATAGAGCGCCTATATAAGAGTATACTGACTAGAGAAAGTATAAAAACTCGAGGTTGCTAATCTCTAACAGGAACCAACAAAACATGGCATGAATGTACAATGTATTTACACACAAGCTTCTCTACTATTCTGACTAGTAAAGTAAACTTTTCTTGTTGGACGTAAAACGTAGAAGAGTTTCGTGCAAGTAGAATGTAGTTAGGTGTTGGCGTTGTTGGCTAATACTTATGCAAGTCTTGCAGTCCGTGTACTCATAAATCCAGCAAGGTACTCCTCTTAAGGAGTCCTGCTGAACCCCTTTGCTCCTATCGACTATCTTCCGGTTTAGTGTGCCACTCTCTGGATATATACTTGAATTGTGTTAAGCATTGCTTATTTTGGCCATGCCAAAAAATTCTTTGCAAGCTAGCATCAGAGAATCGTCGACGACGGCGATGGTGGTAGCGATGGGATGATGATGATCACATGGAACGTTCTGCTATTGCTACTATTCTCTGAGAAAACAGCTCTGGGATGGAAATGGGAAGACCAACATGAATCTGTCAGTAAGATATACATTCACACATTCGGAGCAGACAAGATTGTTTTTGCTTACATATGACGGTTGCCAGCCAAGAACAATATCGTGTTGTGGCGAATACAAACACTATATTGTACACTTACTGATTTGATGAAAACTCTCCACTGAACTGAAAAGGCTCTCTGTATATACTATATACAGGGAAAATCTCAAAAAGGTAACAATGCCAATGCCAACGTCATCCCATTTTAGTTCCTTTTTCACAAAACATTGGTTTGATGTGCAATGTTACTACCAGAAGAAATGGTAGGTAATAGTGTCAACAATTTCTCTAGTCACTATCCTCCCTGACATTTTGTGATGAGATGAAAAGTAAAGATAGAGGTTGTTATATACGAAAAAGGAATATGTAAACCCCTTCCTTATATTCTTTACATTTTACATATACACAAAATGTATGCATTGCGAGAAAGGTAATAAGAGTTTCTATTCTGCATCATCCAATCTCTTAACATAAAAGAAAGAAATATTATATTGATTGCCTTCCCGCTCTCTGGGCTGTTTTCTTTTATATTTTTCTACGTTATTTCTCAGTAATACATATGTATATATATATTATGCCATGTGCTACTGTTGTGAACAGGTGTATACTATAGCGTTCTTCTTTTCAAGCCAGTTCACCTGAAAAGATATAAAATGGGCTATTTTCGTTTTTGCTCCTTTTTATGTGATCAACTCAAGAGCAAACAGGAGTGGAGCAACACTTCCAAGAGAAAAATGAATATACCAAGAAAAAAAATTGTTTCAGTATTCTCTTTCTCTTTAGTGAGCAGACTATTGTACCAGACAAGAATGAAGTACAATTTCGTAAAGAATGGAAAAGATTAGTATGAGATGAAGTTGAAATGAGAACTTATAGATCCCTTTTGTGTACATGCATTTTATGTAGACATCTCCTTTGAATGAAAAAAAAATGTTCAGTTCACCTGCTGCTGCTCTGTTCTATCTGGAACAATATCATAGAATAGGGAAAAGCAAACCTCCCACCGCAGTTTTTTTTGCAGAAAAAAATAAAGTTTTTTTTATAACCTTTACTCCTTTTGTTTTATTCTGTTTAGGATTTATTTTAGGAAAACTTTCCTGGAAGGTGTCCAGGAAAGAGTGAAAACAAGGATAAAAAGTGAATTATAAAGGAGTCACAGAGTATACTTAGAAATCTTTCTGCATCTAAGTTTCTGCTGATCTAGGTTTATTATAAGCTGCGTTTTCACAAAAAGCAAAGAGAAGCGTGAAAAACAGGACACAACAAAACTGGTTGTTGTCGACTCGAGGAAAATTAATTCAACTAGAAGAAGAAAGTGTTTCCCCAATAAAATGTAGGGCAGCAGCAGCAGAAACAAAAAGAGAATGAAGAAAACGAGAGATGGAAGCTTGTTGAGATACAGATGGACTTGTTTGCTTAGAGGGTAATGTTTATTCTTCGTCACAAGAGTTCCCCAATCTTCCTTTCATGTAGGTATACACTGTTGACTGTATTTTCTTCGTAGTTGAGATAGTTTTCTCCTAATAATACTGTGTCGTTGGTCTCTAAAGGTCGAATCCATAATGAATCTTTGTTTTGTATGCTTCTCGATCCGGTTATATTGAGCATGGAGAAATGTAAGTACATAGGAAGGAGAAAGTTTTAAGTTTTCAAATTCTATCCACTACTCCACCAAGTCGTCGTGTCAGAGCACAAACAAATAAAAAAGCAAACAGGTACACAAAAATAATCTACTTCAAGCTGTCAGCTAAAATAAAGTGGATTGTGGGGGCGTGCCAACAGCACATATTGTGGTTGTTGAGCAGAAAACTGACCTAAATTATATTTCTTTCGGGTAAGTATGGTGAGCGTCAGTTCTTAACTACTTTACTCATTTTTTCTGTATGAACCTGTCTGGTATCAATTTTTCAATATTATCCAAAGATTTCTTTTATTTTAACTTTTAGCATGTGTTGTGTAGTGTAGCAGATGCTTTGGAGATCAAACTTTATCCTTGGGAAATAAGCCGGTAAAATTGAGTTGTACGGGTGTGATCTAACAAATACATAATATGATAGCATCGCATTAGATATTTTCGCAAAATAGGTTGCTAGTTTCCATTTCAGTAATTCTTGTTGACACTAAATTTTGCTGTATCAGAATAGTTTCAAGCTTAACAGTTATCCAACAATTCCAAAAAAAATTGTATATATCACACACACGATATATGTACAGTAATATAGAGTGGAGCCTTCGGTAGTTATTGCACCGTGTTTTATTAATTTGGTTAACTAAATATGCTAGTAAAGCATACAAACTCACGAATAAATATGTTATCAACAGGATGGTCTGAAGAAGAGCATAACATTCCCTTTGGTGTCATTGTGCTTGCGAAAATTTATTTCATTGTAACGGAAACTGAAAGCCGTTATTCATTACTCCGGAAGCATACGTGCAAATGATGGCAATAATGTTAATATTATTAGATTTAAGCACGTAACTTTTGTAGAAAGAAGTTGGAATGAAATAAATGCCATGTGGGGTGAACGGTTGTAGCTGTAGCTAAACAAACTTGTTTACTGTTTGTTGAAAAGTTTCATGAATGCATAATTATTCGGAATGGTTATTTTAACTAGGTTATGTTGAGACACATAATAAATATGTAACTATAATCAATAAAATCCAGTAGTACTACTGTAAGTATAAATCAGAATAACAAGAGAGTATATAAGTGTAATTTTCCCACAGTGTCTGTTTGCAGTGGATAGTTGGAAAATCCATGTTCCTGGCATTCAATTCAATTCTCGGGTTAGAGTCTCTTCGACTCAACTCGCAAACAATGATCTAACCAAAACTATGATTAGAACAGAACAAGGTTCCATTCTGCGGTAACTAAAATCTTGCCAAAAACAATAGAAATTACTTTTCTCCGTCCATGAGATGTTGCCTCTTTCATTTTCTGGACTTGAATTACGATTCATTTTCCACCACGAGACTAATTCCAATGATGTAGGTTTTTGCTACTACCACAATTTATATAATTCTTCATATATACTTCGTCCAGGGTTTCTAACTGGAAGAGAGGGAAAGGTGAGTACCCTTTCCAAGTGAGACATTGTACTTTTATACCATACAATTCTATTTAAACATTCAACACACAAAAGGGATATCAGGATTTTATAAAACAGAGAACTGAAACTGAGTCAGTAAATAAAAAATAGTGGTTTGTCAGTTTTATTGTTTACACAGTGTGCCACTGCCACCCTCCTGATGGCGACTTTCTCACAAAAACCTGCAAAAACACTGGAAATTATTTGATTTTATGAGGAAGGCTTATTACGACGTATCCGATCCCTTACTATAAATAGCCAAAAGAACAGATCGCATAAAAATCAAAATTGCATTTCAATCCCTCCGGAATCAGAAAGCATTAGTTACATCAACTTTTCTGTTACGCACGCTATATTCGTTCTATTCGAAAAAATATAATGATTCTATTACTTTTACAACTACTATTGCTTTACCCACTGTCTGCTTCTAAAATGATTCTTTATTTGATTCTATTATTACTTAACTTTGCTCAGAAGAAACAGTTTCTTGTGCGAAAATTTTTCTATTCAGACCGAGAATCCTTTCATCTCAGCTTTCACTTGTGGTTTCTTCATGACATACTTTTTCCACAAAAGAAATCAGACGAAGGAGGAAACTTGCACGGCAAGCAAGTGAAAAATATAAATGACTTAACTAGTAGTAGCAGCTGATTTGACATGATGGCTAAAATGAACCCTTTGGTTTTAGACAACACCACCTGCGCCATAAATTCATCTTGTTTCTAATAAATGTTCCGTATTTCATTTCAGACAGTACAAGTAATAATGCAATGTAGAGAAGCCAAAAGCATTACCATTGGTACACTCTTGTCTTTCAGCGGTTTTGTTGTGGATCTAATAAAAATCAAATTTGATGGAGTCACTGTTGCATGCTATTGGTAGTTGGTACATGCATACATGCTACTGTATATTAGAAAACGTAGATATCTCTTCTCATCCAATAATGAACCTTTAGAATAAAATGAAACGTCTTCAGGTACATAATAAATTGAATAACCTATTTCGTTTGAGCATTATTAAAGTTTAGGGATGCGTCACATTAGTTCTTTTCTTGGAAGAAAGAAATATTCTATTTGTAATCGAGTTGTGTCAACCTATAAAAATCAATACACATCAAATTAAATAGGGGGAATGAATAAACCCCCACACAAACATGGCTTCAAAAAAAGTACAAGGGTTTTGCTACTTGGACATATTTTATTTTTCCCGTATTTCATTAATTATATATATATTATATTAACATGCGGTACATTATTTCTTAACTCCTACCTAATGTTTCTAGAAAATTAAAATTCTGCTCGTTTTAAACAATTCATAGTTCACAGAAATCGTAGACGGACTAAGACAAAAAAACCTAACACTGTATCATCTATTGTATATGGACTTATTCAAGTACAATCTTTTCGAGTTTATCTGATCACGACATCAAAATATTTATACCTCCTTTTGTCATAAGTCATTGCTTTAAAATTTAACATCTTTTAACAAGCCTACCTGTCTCTCATTGTTATTGCATCTTTCTAAGCTTTGCTTGGGTCCTCTGCCATATCATTTTATGTTTCAATCGCTGTCAAAAATTTGTATGGGTCGGTCGGATATTAAGAAAAATCTAGTCATGACTCATGACAGGTTTTATTGCTTGAAAGTCAATTCATTAATCATAATTTAGATTCTATTCGTTCAATATATTTGTATGGCCGTAATGTTATATACGTACGTATACAAACATATTATATACATTCTAGATATATATTATGTAGCTTACAGAACAGTTTTAAGCAGAGAAGAACTTTTGTACAATTTGTGCTGCTCCCTTCCTTTTCCATTATTTTCTTCCAGGACAAGATAATCCTAAAAATTAGAGCTATTTGTGGATCGTATTGTGTGAGTCAGTACCATCACACAAAAGTAGGTACATTTTGATACGTAAATGCTTATCCCAAATTGAACATGACTACTTTTCTGATATAACAAGATAAAAAAGTGATGGTTTGGTTAGGTCTGGTGGTTATATACCTGTTGTAGAGATGATCATCATTTTATTTTATGATGATCGTAATGCCAAAAAGAAAGGATAGAACAAGTTCCATCAAACAACGATGATTTGTACAATGAGAAAAGTTTCTTTCCTCGAGACATTTTCCATGGCATGCTGAATGTATTGGCGTAGTTGGTTGGCTAGTTGGTGCGATGCTGTTGATGATCCGTAATGTATATAGGTACATAAAGTATATTGACTCTATCTATATACTATATTCACTTTTCCCAAACTATTTCTCATTTCGTACAAGTGCACAAACTGAGTATGTAGCTATGATGGTAATGATCATAGTACAAATGGCTTTTTATAACAAAGAATAAAGGATTATAACCACCTTCAACTTTATGGCTAAACAGTCTTCCGATTCTTCCATTAAAAAACTTTTATTCACTACAATTTACTTGATTCATGTTTAGAATCACTTTGAAAGGGTGCTAGAAGCAGTATACGACATTCTTAATAGGTATATGTTTAAATTTATGATATGCTTTCTTCATTGCATGTATCAATCATAAGCACCATTGCCCGCTATTTACCGATTACAATGAAAAGTTGACAGGATGTTTTAGGGATTTAATAACTTTCAAACAACTTTACCACAATAATAAGTCAAGTTTGTCAAACACGAAAGGGTACCTGATTAACGAAAACAGTAACGATTGCATTACAAAGCAAGTTCGTGAAGTTTGATTAAAATAGGCTGTAATAGTAGCAGTAAGTCAAGTATTGATCGTAATGCCTTACAAATGAAAATGGTAAAACTTAGTTTGGGCTAAAATGTAATAAAAGAAAATGTGTAGCGGAAATACAGCGCCTACATTAGTAAAATATAAATATGTAATGTACTTACGAATGTAAATAATTTATGTAAAGTAATGAATAGCAATTGGCAAAAACTAGAGAAATACAAAGATATACACTCTAATTTTTCTAGAACTTTCTCTCTTTTTAACTCTTGTAAAAGGAAAAAGGCAACACTCTTTTTATATGTTATCGTACAACTACGACTTTTCCAAATGAAGGGGGAATTTCAAGGGAAAGCTCAGCAAGCAAAAAGAGGAAAGTTCATGATGTTAAAAAGCACGACCTCATTTAGTAAACCATTTTTGCTTCTTTCTCCTGCGCACTTTTCCACGTATCTCATACAACTGGAAAGCCTTTCCTCATGAGTTGTTTCTTTGAAGTCTTTTTTGTTGTATACATAAGCAAACGTAAAGATTCCCTGAACAAGGCGAATATTTATGTATGTACTACAAACCAAGAGTTTTTAGAGACACACAAAGAAGCAACCAAGTAGGAAGAGGTCGGTGGACTGTTGATAGAACGTCGCCAGTGTCGAAATAATTGATCCCCGCTGAGACTGAATTTGCATGAAAACTGCACTTTCAGCCTTCTTTTATGAGACTGTTTAAGAGTTAAAAGAGGAAACTGAATGAGTATCATTCTTGCTTTTAATATTAAGGACGCTTCTTGTGAAACTAAAATGCTACTGCTACCCTTTTCTCAGATCTCTTCCACAAGACGAGTAATCACAAAATACACCTATTCATAATAAGGATATATTAGGAATATGTCTATGGAGAGGCGCTTTGTTGTAATAATAGCAAGAGTCAAAAAGGCTGGAAGCAGTTTTCATCTACTTCTTGTCCTTCTTCCTTCATTTTCAGCAGCTGCTATTTTTTCGTCCACTTGTCTTCGCTCCTCTCTTGATTTTCTCAAGGAGCTCAAGGGGGACTTTTTAACTAGAATAAATATTCTTTGATAGCGTGTGGACTACTGACGAATGTATATATGTATTTAAAATTGCCACCAAATTCAAAAAGTTACTTAAAGCACCCGTTGGCCATGCATGCAACTTTCGTTAACTACAAAGATACAAGAGGATTAAGAAAAGCGGACCGATTTTTTTTTCTCTGCTGCTGAAAGTATACTGCATAAATCTTCCGGGTATACATACATAACACACAATACAATCTATACATCTTTTAGATAATCTAAATACAAACCTTATTCAAGTGATACTACTTCCTTAACTTTTCTTTCCAATCATTACATTGTGTAGATGCACTTTACTGTATAAACGTCGTATGTATATATTGTAGATGTTGGAATTGCATTTTAGTATTCCATGCACACAAACAAAGCTGACATTTCAAAAACGATTCTTTCTTACGACAAAAAACTGCAATATTGTTTATGAAGATAAACCAATTGCATTGAATGACTTATCAGTACACAACATAAAAAGGGGAGAATGACACTTGAAGTAGTATTATGGTGACATTTTATAATATCATGCCCGATTATTACACCAACATTTTGACTTTACAACGAAGAAAATTATCATAAAGGCTGTTCTTATTTTCGTCTTGAATGAGTGTTGTACATTTTGAATAAACGCTGTGGGGCAATATGCTGTAGTTATCAGTGTTATTATATCATTTCTGTGAGTTACTTCGAAACAGAGACGAAGTAAAAAAATGAATACGATGCACCAAAAAGTATATACATACAGGCTAAGTAGCTTTTGACTGCCTCTTTTGCATTGTTGGCAATGTGCAATAATACGTACATGGGAAAGTGACTGCGCATGATGTTATGTCGTACTATGTATGCATTGTGTGTTCATCTTAACCAGTTTGATTCGATGTAATATCTATACACGTTTTTTTATCTGAATGCGAAATACTATTATTATCTTAGCACCAAGTCGTCCAATTTTACTGTTGAGTTTGCGAGTTTAAAACTTGAAAAGAAAAAGGGAATGGGTATTTCGGTGCCAGACGTATAAGCCCTCTTGTCACATTTGAACAGTGTCGAGAAGAATACGCTGTAAAGTAAGTTGAGTTGGCTCTTGTTTTCCATTCGGATTTTCTCATACGCACAAAACATATTGACATCATGTATGAAAGTATGTAGAAGTAGGGTTGGTGTAGTGTCGAATGAGGAGTAAATAAACAGCAGTTTGCAGTGGAATTACCTTCGTTTATTTAGAATATTTGATAGGCCAAACAACAAGGGGCTATAATATGTAGAATCTCAAGAAAAACTGGTACCAAACCAACCAGCAACTGCATGATCTTATATATCGCATCTGTATTCTGTATCCTTTTTAAATAATAAATGAAAATGGCATGCTTAGCATAAAGCTGAGGGAAATCATGATTGCTTTCTTCAGAGTAAGATAAAAAGATGGTGAAAATCTAGGGGAAATCTGCCTCTGTATTTATGTATGCATGTAAGTGCTGTTTGCAGCATGCAAAGTTAACGAGATTGTTATTCGTTGGTGTTTTTCAGGGAGCGAACAACGTTCTGCGTGGGCGACGGAGCATGAACTCTTGGTGTTGTGCAAGATTACGTAATAAAATGCAACATGTAACGGTAAGTAAAATTTGGTAAATTAAATATTAGAATATTCCTAAACAACTTTTGAAATTAGTTAGACATATATTGAGTTTGTCATGTGTATATTTTTTGTTTAAAATTCCGATAGACACAAATTCAATAAAAAATATATATTCCAGAAATGTCATTGGATTCTGGATTATTTCAAAAATACTATCTGTTTATTGGATGAAATATCATCAGCTACACCAGTTTTAGTGAAATGTACAAAAAATATGTCAGTTGTGGTACCATTCTTGACAATTTAAACAACGTCATTTTTTGATAAAATACGGTGGCCGCAGAAGGAGGACCTAAACATAAGAGATTTATTCAATGGGATAGATACATTCACTTTCCGATAAGACTTGAAAAGGAAAAGTGCACCATACAATAGGGACGTTGTATACGAGGCAATAATCATAAAAATAAAACATTCCAAACTTTAGTACCATCATATTTCCTCTTGAAGATAATAACATGTTACAAAAGCTGGTTTTAAATTGCACAATTTAAATTGCAATGGAGCTTTTGTCAAAAATCGGATGTCGTCACTTCCCGATCTTTGGTATGAAGTATGATGGTTCTTACAAGTTATAGAGATTTAAAAGCGACTAGTTTAGCACTGAAATTGCTGTTAAAATTGTAGTCTGTTCATGGTATAAAAATGTATGTATAGACGTAACTGACGTAAGGATAGCTGAAAAGAATATTTTAGGTGTAATAATGTAAAACCAATACGAAGGATTTTACTGGAATTGTTGACGATTATGGTTTATTTACTTTTTCGACTTTTGAATGCGATTAAGCTTCCTCCGTCATATGAAACATTATTATTATCTTTGTATGTAATATGTAATTCTCGGAAAAATCGAGTGTAGCGTGTGACGAAGCATAAATAAACTTACGATTTAAATTTTAAACCCTTTTCAAAGTGTTTTCCCTTCAACGAAAATGGATTTTGTCTGATATTTTAATTATGCTGATATTAAATTACAATTACAACTAAGAACGATAAGGACCACCGTGAAAACTCTCAACTCTCCCAATCAGTTGTAATGCTTGTCCATACCAAAGAGTACAACAGATCGTTCACATGTGCGTATCGTACCCATTAAAATGAGATTTCTGCTTGCTGTCTCGAGACCATTCACTCTAGCATAATTTTAAAATGGAGACATAGATTCTAGCCTTTTGGGCTAATAAAAGACGAGAGAAGTCTGGTAGGGTCACGGGCAGCGGAAGCAAAATGATTATTTTCTTAAGACAGAATATACAATATTACCAGTCCTAACTATGAGCAATATAGAAAGTGAACTTGAGTCAAGTACCCAGCTTCCTTTTGTGTGTTATAACTTTGTAAACTGACCCGACCCATTTTTTGTTCAACTTTACGTAGGCTGTGTTATGATTTCAAAGCCAAATCAAAAACACTCATTGTCTATTACGTATGTTTATATATTGTGCGTGTGTAATATATGAACTTTATTAGATGCCTTCTACACATGGAATTTAAAAAAAATCAAGATCAAGATCACAATTTCCAGATTCAACAAAAGTATACTTTTATATTGAAGCACCCATATCTTTTGATGAAGCACATAAAGATTAAGTAAACATACAAATTGGAAGTATCCTGTGTGTAAAAGTATATTCATGTGTAAAACATGAAATGTTAAGGCAATATGAATACCATTGCATTGCAACGCAACATGTTCTTGAATATTTGCAGTATTCGTCTTTTTAGATTTTATCTGTATAAGTCAATATAATTTTGGATTGAGTATTTATATATATGTTGTGTGTAATGATATAATGTGAAAACATTCGGAATATGCAGAATTCAATAGGTTGTAGTTATTGTCTATTGTTATCAACTTGCAGTGACAACGTGTTGTTTTCAGATATCAGTGATCAAAATGAAAAAAAACCAGGGGTTTATTTATGACTCAACACGCACTGGCGTCTCTAGTTGAAACACGATGTGAGTAGCAAAACCAGGGTGACACGTATGTATGTTTGTCTCTCTGTTCGACTACGGACAAAAATCTGTACAAATCTGAAGGTTTGTATCGTTTGGTGATACAAGATACAATAATTTTTGTATTTGGCAACATTAGAAAAAATTAAAGAGTATATAGCTTCAGAAAATAGTAATAGCATTGAAAATTGTTGAAAAAAATCAGTCAATATTTTCTTTGCACGTATCTGTTCGGTTAGCTGAAGTTGAAGTGCAAAGTCAGTACTCAAATATCAAGCATTTAAGGAACCTGAGATGTAATGGGATAAGCTCAAACCTCCATTTAACTTGAAAACATAATTGCATTTTTCCAAATGAGCACAAAACTAATGTTTACTTTTCCCACTGCGAAATAGCCAAAATTGTCATGTTGTCTATCATGTTTAGTGTACACCACAAAAAGACAACAAAGATCAACTTTGTTTGAAACTTGTTCTACAAAAAAATGCTCACAACAAATGCTTACTTCAGTTACAGTCTACACTACAGGCTACTTAAGTGGCACCATATCTTCCGAACGTGCGTTTGTTTGTTTACTTCGCTCTTGGTTTAGTTTTCGATGTCCACTTGAAAGAACTCGTCAAATAAGTCAGATGAGGAAACTTAGCTTTAATATATAAAATCTGTGAAGATACAAGCTTTGTATTTTATTGGAAGGTGTAATATGTAATAAGTTACATGATATATATAAATATATACGTTTTAAAAGCACCTTCTGATTACTCTTTTGGAACTCTTCAATTTATTTTTGTCTCTTTTCTCCTATCTTACTAAGTTTTACTTGGACGAGTTTCTTATGGATTAAAGCAGAAAAAAATTGTGCTCATAATATGACTTTCATTCTGGAACAGTGAAGCAGAATATAAAGTTTCGTAATTAAAATGAATCTAAATTAAAGCTTATGCATAATATGCATGTTGTAAACAAATTAATAGATTTTTAGTAATACTTGTAGTGTAATAAACGCGTTTTAAGTCTGAACGCTTACGGGGTTAATACTTCTTGTTTGAACAAAATCAAAATCTTATCTTATAAATCAACAAATTATGATTTCACTCTTTTTTCAACTAAGTAAGACGTTTTCACATATGCTGTGTCAGACTTATGGAAATCATTTGTTGATGTTGGCAGTAGAGCCAATAGGCACCTCTTGAGTTTGAATTAAGGGTAAGATAAGTGTTAACAAAGTATAATCGAAAAAGTAAAAATGCTATCCATATGTTTTTGTCGAAAATCCTATTTTCAGCTCTTTTACAATTTTAGAGGGCATATATATATCATATTATATCACCTATCTGTTTGAATACGAGAAGAAAGAGATATACACGCACATACAAGACCCTCTTGTATTAAAATTCTTTCAGGTTTGCAACTTTTTTGAGCTGAAACTCTTCTTGACTTGCATTAAAAGTACAGTGTTGACGGAGACTTTACGCAACCAAAACGCACTTCACTCAAGACAATGGAATTCACATAAGAAAATCATGGTTGTTATACAAAGGAAACGATTTATATTGCAATTTTTTATGCTCCAAGCAAACGTATTTCTTTGTATATACCTTTTAAAGTATTTTTATTTTCTTTACACTATAAATTATCCATTTCCACCTGTTTAACTGAACTCCACTGAAGGAGAAAAAAATGTTCTCATTTTCAAAACTTTTGTGTCGGTAGGTATGCGTACAGATTTTGAGTGTTTGTTTGCTGTGATACTCGTGCTGAGGTTACAACTGTAATGAAAACGTGAAAATACGTTGTTTATATACTATACACATTTTCAATTTGTACTTTTGGAGCTATATATATATATGTTTAGTTTTAAAATATTTTATTAAATTTGTCGGAAAACTAACCATAAAATGTATGTATTACCAACAGCGTAAAAGTTCTCACGATAAATGTCGTAACAGAGAATTTTTTAACAACTCTAACAGGAAGGCAATGAATTAGGCTGAAAAAGGGGAAAATATTTATTACATTTTCCTCCTTTCCCAAACAAAAATAGTTGTTCTTTCAATCAAGTCAAATGAACAATGAAAAAGTAATGGAGATGAAAGTATCGGATTTCTGTAGATTGATATCCAATATCCGCCGTTTCATTCAACTTTGTGTCGTGCCACCATATGTGCACAGGCAGACATGATTACATGATACATATAACACAAACGTATATCCATATCACTTATGTACTTAGGTACATTTTGTTTGTGATGTAGTCTAACATAAGACTTTCCACTTGTTTCCCATCTGCTGTTTTGATGGTGGTTGCTTTTCTTCTGTCTGCTTTGCTGATGGGGAAAATGTGGATACTAAACATACGCCAGCACTGATGGAGAAAGTTTTCCTTTTGTTGCCAACTTAAATAATTTGCTTCATATCACAAAAAGTATCCGCCTTCATATTTATCAACATGTCTGTCTGGCAAAACTTGTAGGAAACCAAGTCTCTTTCCAATAATAATATTCCTTTTGTTCAACATCAGACCACACGACCATGATAACAGACAGACCTTGGTGGATTACCTTCAGTTTCTATATTTTATTTCATATCAAATGGCAATCGATCACGTGTGTGTACCATACCAGCAGGAAAAACAATCTAAAATTCGAAACATTTTTTTCATCCTATGTGTTTTCTATTTGCACAGTTTCCAATTTAATCGTAGAAATGAGATGATGATTTGTATTGCTGCTGAAGCATTTTAGGAGATTTTTTGCCCCGATCTCTGTTTTATGTTGAATAGTGATGTTGCGTATGTTTGTTTATGTACATATATCATATTCTGAGTAATCAATTGAAACTTTTAACTCATGTGCTTGCATATTAAACAAGAAGATATGAATATAACTCAACGCAAAAAGGGTAACAACAATAGTACCTATTACCTATCCGGATATGTGTGCTATTTTAATTTAGCATCCAGTATATATTGCTTTCACCAAAGTATGTGTACTTTTTAAAATGAACAACGCAACATAGCATTTGTAAAGTTTCCGTATATGATACTTCACTTAAATTTGCAAATAAGGACGTGACATCCTTGTGAGTGAGGCGTAGTTTGCTTTGCTCAGACTTATTTCTTTTTTGGCTCGTCACAGTTAGGTCAAATTAAATTGTAAACGACAGCAATAAGCAAAGAAATGCAAAATAACTGCAGATATCCACAAAATCTGTCCTACTTAAACTGTAAAATTTCCACTGCGACTCAAACGTTTCCTTCATATTATACAATACACTTATTTACAATTCTTGTATCTTCACTAAAGAGTAAACTCTATATATACGGCAATCTACTACTGTTGTTGATGGGAAGCTCTTGTGCTCTATTAAATGAAATCCCACTTGCAACGTTCATTTTACTCCTTTGTGTGGCCAAGTCAGTCAACATTCAGAATTTTTTTTTTGCTACAAAGTCATAGTATCACCGTAACGCATTACGACTTCGTATCTAATAAGAAAAGTAGAAAAGGCGAAAAAATGAAGGAGAAAGAGAAAAAGAATGAAAGTCCCCAGACTACTTATTCATTCATCCATTAGGAACAAGTGGCATCATCCAAATCCTTCAGATAATAAAAAGAAGTGTAGAAAATCTTAGTCTTTCTTGAACGTTAAGTGCCTAGGTAAATATGGCACTTCATTTCAAATGCCATATTAAAAAGGCATCCACGGTTATGAGAGCAGCATTATCATCGTCTTCTCCTTTCTCTTTTCCAGTTTTCATCTTCTTTGTACTAACTTGCTACATTATGATGATGACGACGACGACTATAATGCTACCAGCACTCCTACTCTGTTAAAAAAGTATTTTTTATATGATGAAACGAAGACGAGGCCTTGCCTAAACTCAACGAATAACTGTCTTTCTCTCGTCTTCCCTCCGTCTCACATTCAAATATACATTTTGCTGGCACGTTAAAGTTTTTGCCCAAACTTCATCGTCACCACATATACAGAGATGAGAGAATCAAAAAGAGTTGAGTAAGTTTTCTTCCTTGGACTTATGGCCTGCTCCTTGACTGTGTGAGACATTGCATTACACACAACTGTATAACAATAATGTCAGAAAAATCGAGAGATAGTAGGTTTTTAAGAGCAAGAAGGAAAAAAGTCTGAATATCATTAACACAAATGTACACTGTGCCCACCATTATTTCTCTGGCAAATACACTGTCTGAAGTAAAAATGAGACGCTTATGTGTATATACATATTTTTCAACTTTTGCTTTCTCATATTCAGCCTTTCTTCGTCTCTTATTACCACAGAAGAGCTACACCAATCGTCATCATCATCTGTGTCGCAAGCTGCCACTTGTTTTCGAATAATGATGATGGCTTGGCTTCTTTTGAGATGGATCTCTGGTGTGTGCTAAGAAGTAATAGTGAAAATAAAAAAGATGTGTGCTTGTCTGGTTTTCCCATCGCACATTTTAGCCACCATTCTTCCTTATGCGAGTTTGCATAGTATTAATACATATTTAATCATGCAGTATCTCCCACACATGACGTAAGTCATCATTCTATAGTGTTCTGCAGGTGGCTCGTGCCTTCATATGGTTAACTGATTATAAGAGGATTTACTTTCAGCGAGTCATTATTAAAATCACTTTCTAGACTACAACTCATTCGTCCATCGATATATAGGTGGCTGAATTGATTTTGGCTTAAACTTCGCACACAGGTATAAAAATACATATCAGGATGAATTCATGATGAAAGAGCTGTAATTGTAATTACCCTTTTTCTTCGTTAAATAAAAGTATACATGACCTTGCAAGACAACAGCGTTTGCTTTGGAACTTAATGAAACCATCTTCTTAAAGCTGCTTCAATATCCTCACCATATTGTATTTAAAGCCTCTGGGTGGTTTGAATTTCTACTTAATGCAAGACAAGTTCAGAAGATACATTTAATATTAAATTTCATGCAATGCAAAGAATCTTATCCACTTGAAGTTGCTTCGCCAGTCTCTGTCCTTTTTTTCTGAATGATGCAGTATAAAATATTCATGAAGATTAAAAGAGAAACTTGCTATTTAATTATTTATCATGTTTTCAGTGCCACACAGGTTTCGTTAGCTTTATTATATCAGAGAAGAAAAATAATAGAAAGCATTCGGTATTGTATGTGTATGTGACGTCAGAAAATTCTTGCGCTTTCTCCTTCATTAGCAAAACTAGATAGATCCTTTCCAAAAGTCATGTTGTAGTAGCAGTGACGCCTGTTAAGATAGGATCGGACGAATATCTTGTGGAACCTGGAAGCGACAGCTGACATTCGCTGAAACGACGACATTCGTTTTGTTTGTGTACTGTTACCTGAACATTAAATGAACATTTTCAGTGGAGGATCAGCAGCGTATTTACGCTACCCTGGTAGCACAAATACGCTACCATGGTAGCGCAAATAAGCTACCTTTTGGTAGCATAAATGCGCTACCATGGTAGCGT
>JAQFZG010001885.1:0-18919 GCA_034695465.1 Entomobrya nicoleti
TTTATTTAAACTTACGTGATATAATTTCGTAAGTAAGCATTCGCACTTGTTTCTCTAATGAGTCAATTGGCGTACTCTGACAAGGTGTTACCAAGCACGATTCTTGTAAAGTTAAAATGAATCTTTTTGCATGCTCGTTCACTATATTTAGCTGTCGAAGCAGACCAACGTGTGAAAACGATTTAGAAATTGCGCTCCTATGTATTTTCCATATAACAGCGCTTGACGATACCAACCAATTTTCCATTGGCCCAACTAAAATTTTATGGTACCATTTTGACTTGTGAAGGTATCCTGGTTCAGTTGATGTAAGCAGTGTCTATGGAACCAAATCGAAAATTTGCAACTAATTTATTTGGATTTTGTGTGAAAATGAATTCCATACTTTTTAAAAATGTTTTATGTATGCTTTACCTTAAGCATTACGGGGTTTAATATAAATACGATATTGTATATTCCCAGCAAGTTGACTTGGAAGATTTCACCTTATTTTGCAACTATTTTTTCGACAATTTTTGGAATATCCATTCATTCAAGAACAATTGTAAAAGAAGTTTTGCTTATAAATATTTCACAAAATGGAAAGAATGGCAATATTATACCTGTCCCATATAAGAGGAATTCTTTGAATATCGTCAACATTGCTTAACATTGAAACGGATGGAATTACCCTACTACTATTTGGAGATGCAAACGCGAAAAAATCATTAAGTTTGGAAAGTCTTAATTTTTGTACGTATATCGTAATAAAAATGACAAATATAGCACCCAACGACCCTAAAAGACATTTAGACAAGAACAATTTTGCAGAAGACAAGTCGGCTAAACAGATGTTGCCATTTGTTGAACCATTTCCTATTATATTTGTGTACTTCAACTCCATTTTGGCTATACTTTTGAAAAGGGATTTTATTTTTGAACAAGGAGCCTACAAGTCACATTGAACTCTCTGGATGGTAATATTCTTACTGATATTTTAATTTTTATAATATACTCGTTTAAATATAAAAAAATATAAATTTTCGGCAAAATTATTTATCATTTTACAATTCAAAAGTTCAATAAACAAAAACATTTTTTGGTCGTCGAGAGTCTTTGAACTTTCCTTATTTTTTCACACTTTGAGTTTAATAATGCTTAATATACATACACCGAACGGTGTTGATAAATATAACACATGGATAATTCATGAAACTATGTAGTTGATGGGAATTTGTTTCAACTAGCTATTACGAAACCGACTCATCTTTTGATAAAATTCATGTCGCGTGTCTGGCGTTATTGACCTGCCAAAATACTGATTCTAACACGTAAATAAAACAATACAGATTTAGGCAAATTATTCGCCAAAATTAGGTAAATACCGAGCTAATTTAATGTTTAAACATGTTACGTTTTAAACGAAATATTATAAATAGGTTGTTTATTTATAATAAAATGCTGGGTAACGCATACGTTGTTTATTCTTTGATTTCCTACTTTTCTAAACATTTGCCGAACCATGTAAAGTAATAAAGCAATCTATTCAGGAAAGTAGTTGTTAAAATACCAAATTTGTTGATAATTTTGGAAAGTTTATTGTAGATAAAAAAGTTATCGGTATGGATATTTTTATCTGCGTACCTTTTGAGTCTTATTTTTGAATCACGAGATATTGTATTTGGCTCTAAAACTATTTGAACAATAATGCATTAAAGTATATTTAAAATGTCTGCAATTTAATACTTACGTGACTCTAAATTGTTGAATACACATTTAAATTGTTATTTCGAAAGATATTTTACAAACGTAAACTAATCGAAATAAATTATTCAATTTATGGGAATATTTTGTTATCTATTTTTCCGAATTCATAAACACTTTATGAAGTTGCTCAACGTAATACTCAGCTAGCATTGGCTTAATCGTGTTTGTCTGAGAAATCAAAAATGCAAGGACCGACTTCGCTCAAATTTGGTATGTAGGTCACTTTCTTCAAGGGCAAAACCCTTATTAATTTTTGAACCCCTTTGTCGAAATCCAAGGTCAAAATCGAAAATACAAAACTTGGCCATAGTGTACATTTAAACAATGCAATCCAAATCGCTCGTTAAGATGACAACAAACTATGTGTCACCTGAGATCACAGGGTTCTTGACGGGTCCGAAATCTGGGTCAAAAGTTACAATAATAAACACGTCATGCAACATATCATTGGGGTATTTTTTATCGGCATCAACAACAATAATCATCGTTATCATATGCTACACGCTTCAGCCACGTCGTTATGAACGCTCTATCAGCGGGTTTTTCACAAATTATTCAATCTATGTGAAATTCACACGTGGAATCATAACACAAGCGATAAGTGCTTAATCAAAGTATTTACTGACTACCTAGGTTTGATGGTCGTTTTAAGTATTAAAAACTTCAATCACGCAATATTACATAACTATAGCGTTTTAATATGATCGAATTAAACACGCACACAAAAACAACAAACATTTTATTGTTTGTTTAGTATGCATGATATTGGTATTCCGATTGCTTTGTTTCCTATAAACTCAATTATAATTCTTGTCAAAATAAAATGTTTAGGCACGAATTCTACGCTCACCTTACGCATTAGCTCGACAGACGTTCTTAAATTCGTTCCAGTTAAAAATGACGTTCCAAGAAAAGCTTCGCTTCTTTAAGTATATGATCTTTATTCCTACAATTTTGCTATTAATATCACTCCCATTTGCAGCCCTAGTAAGCTTTGTAATCTACTTAATAGTATATGTCATCTCTTGTTTCTTTCCTAACTATGGACAGTTCATTAACTGCAATGAAGTATTGTTAGATGAAGACTTCACAAATTTAATACCCCAAACTTCGATAGTGGTTTCGTTAACCCTTCAAGGAAATATATCATTAGAAGAACTAAGATCCCTTTTTACTAACAATGTACTACAGGCATGTTCTAAAACAAAGCCTTACAAATTACTATATCCCAAATTGAAACAGTACTTGACAACATTCATTTGCTTCCGAATTTGGAAAAATGATCCAAATTTTCTTGTTCAAAATCACATTGTGGAGAAAAACTGGAATGGTGCTGATATAGCAAACATTCATCAGGACTATCTTAACAAACCTTATCAAAAACAAAGAAGTCCATGGGAACTGATTTTAATTAGAAATGTCGACTTGGACGACAATTTTGAAAACGGACCAACATCAGTTTTAGTTCTAAGATGGCATCATGTTTTAGGGGATGCTATATCAATGTTTAAATTAATTGTGGAAGATTTGGGAAATCAACAAGGGAAAACTCATAGCGCTCTATACATCCATAAAACTCGATGGGATAAGCTACACTTTATTGTGTTGTTTCCTATTAAATATATTTTAGAAAACTTTAGAATTATTAAATTGCTATATAAAAGCTTTGAGCATCCATGGAGATTTAAAGATTGGATTATAAAGTCAAATTCTAAAACGGTGGTTGCATTTAGTCCTAAAATCAGTGTGTCAAATTTAAAACGAGTTGCTAAACAAAATGATGTAAGAACGTCAGCTGTTGTGATAAGCATTATTGCCGGAGCTATCCGAAAAAATTGTGAGGAACGCTGGGAAAAAGAAGTTGCAATTGGTTACCCCTTGCCATTGCCAAATCATCCAGAGGGTCTTACAAATTATTTGACAGCGAGCGTATTACGTTTACCAACCGATCAACAATGTGAGTATAAAAGATTACAGCAGTGCAACCAGGAATTATGCGAAATGGGGCATGAGCAGAAAGGAAGATATATGAAAGTTGGTGCTACGTTAGCTGGAGCTCAAATTTTCCCAATCAATCGACTGTTTGTTAATCCCTTAGTTCCTATGGGTAACCTGTTTGATATTAAAGTTTAAATATGTGTTGCTCTTGATTTGATATAAACGTGCTCATATGTATCTTAAATTTGAAATTTTTAATTACAGCTATTACAAATAATGCGGGCTTAATTGATGAATTTTCCATTGGGAATGCAAAATGTATTGATAATCATGGATCTGTTGGAACTGTGCGAGGAGCTATTGGTGTGCTATTTTGTACGATTAGTTATAAAGATGGGATGAGGGTAGCAGTGATTGCTAAAGACTCCGTTGTATCAAAGAAAGTGGCTCAGAATATAGCGAAGGATATTGAATGTGAGTTACAAGTTCTATTAAAAACGCTTGAGTAACTGTAGTATTTCCTTTGCTTAAAAATATAATATTTACTATGATATTGTCAAGTCGAATTGAGAGGTTGGCAAGTAGGGTGATATTTTTATCTTTAGTAATTAATCATTTGAACATAAATGTTACTTACATGCTGAGAAATAAATATTGCAAGTATATTGATTTGATTTAAGTACTCTACATGTATGTTTTCTTGTATTATGATTATTATCATTGCACATTTTTAGAAACAATAACTTCCCTTTATCAACAGAGAAATTGGTACTATTCAATGTTTATCCCACTCTAATTTTCATATATTTGTTGGTTTTGGGACCGATTCAAGTATTGATAAAGAGTACAATTGACAGGCTAAAGTAACTTCATGGATTATGTCCTCAGCTGAATGTGTCAATAAATTCTTTGTTTCATAAAAACAAATATGTTTTGAAATTATTCTTATTTTTATTCTGCAAAAACCGTCTTTTTGTAAAAACAAAATACATAACATTGTGCATTTTTAATATTACTAAATTTTTTAAATAATGTAATGAAGAACTTGCACGTTAATATTTTTATTGACGTGCAGATATTTTAATATCCAGTTCAGGAAAAGGCCAAACTGTTTTACTTAATAAACAGTTCAGCTTTGCAATAGTCATTTCCGAATGAACTTCAAAATTGCGTAAGACATAGGCAATGAGAACCTTGACTTCAATTGTTGCAGATTTAAAGCCTATTAAAAATAAAAGTTTGATAAATTACAGACCAAACGTGAAACATATATTTCTTGATTTTGAAGCTGAGTTAAATCTGAACACGTTCTCACCAATGCAATTCCGAGGCCCCAATGAAAATGGAAAATATTCACCCATCCCTCGTTTCCTTACGTTCTCGGCTGAAAATCTCTCTGGATCAAACTTCTCTGTATCTGGATATAGTTTTGGATTGCGATGAATTATCCAAGGAGATGTAAAAACAAGAGTATTTTGCGGTAAATACGTATTCTCATCTAATTGTATTGGCGAGTTCACCTCTCTTCCAAAAAGCATAACTACAGGGTACATTCTTAGACATTCCTTAATGCACATGTCAAGAAAAGTTAATGAATTTAAGGCTTCCATTGAAATGTCATTGCATTCCAACTTGTCCATTTGATCAAACATATTGTCAATTTCTTTCTGACATTTATCGTAGTACTCTTTATGTGATGCAAGAAGAAACAGCATAAGTTTCACACAGGTGCTTGTTGTTTCATGACCCTGTGAAACGATAATTAACACAATTTTTGTTCAAAAATTTTAAGTGATATTTTTTAATGCAATTGTTTTTTTACCGCAACAATTAGAGTTGAAAGCTCTGTAAAAATGACATCATTTGAAAATCCTGCGTTGATCATTAACTCAACAAGAGATCTACCATCCATGTCATCCTCAGTTTTTGATCTGTCGTTTGCATCGGCGTCAAACTGCTTTCGAATTGATGTAATAATCTTAACACATAAGGAAATTAAACGGTGATATTTCAAACAAAACTTTTGACATGAGCTTATACACAAGTAAATACAACCTTATCAGCGTAATTGCCCAACTCATCGAGTGTTCCATCCATTTCATTTTTCATGGAATTAAGTTTCCAAACGAAATCTATGGTATTTATGAAATGCTTAATACGATAAGCGGCAAGCTCTTTTACCCTAAAGTAATTTAATTCTTTTAGTTTTAACTTAATTAACACAATCCAGTAGATCTAAATTATTTAATTTACCACTGTCAAATATCAAAGTTACCTTTCAAAGTTACCATGAAATCGTTTGCTTTCTTCCTGGCTTACATCTTGAACTTGTTTACCCGCTGCAATATCTGTATATTGTAATGCATATCGTATACAATATTATGTTATGTACATTTACATATTAAAAGAATAAGTGCATCTAAATAGTTTCATTTTTAGAACTTACGTAATATTATTTCAAATGTGAGCGTGTGCACTTGTTCGTCAATTGATATCATTGGTTTACTTAAACTTGGATTCGAATTGCATGTTTTTTGCAAAGTTAAAATGAACTTTTTCGAATGCTCCTCAAATATGTTTAACTGTCTAATCAGACCTTTATATGTAAAGGCTTTATTGATAACATTCCTGTGTAACTTCCATGTTTCAGCGCGGGCAGATATCAAACCATTTTTTATTGGGCCAAAACAAAGTTTGTTATAGAGTTCTGGCTTGTGAAGATGCTCAAGCTTTGTTGACACAAATAATTTCTGTTCGGAATATTGAAAAAATACATCCAGTGAAATTGATCTTATGTTATCCAACACAAGTCTTATGAAACATGTTACACTTTAAATATATACCATACCTTCACCATTAAAGGATTTGTCACAAAAACGAAATTGTATAGTCCAAGCAAGTTGAGTTGAAAAATTTCACCGCATTCTTTTATTGCCATTTCGACAATTTTTTGAAAGTCTGTTCGGTAAAATGTAACGATTATCAAATGGATTAGAATATACTTTAAATTAGAAAATATGTGTATTTCCCTGTACCTGTCCCATTCAAGTAGATACTTTTCAATATCATCAGGATTGAAACTGATGGAATATCGGGGCTCTTCCGGGCAGTGGATGTAAGTAAGCCTGCTATCTTGGTAATTTTTTTCTTGCTCACTGAAACCCCAATCAAAACGACAAACACGGCGACCAAAGTCATTAAAACGTATTTTGACAAGGAATTGGGCTTAGGCAAACTTTGTTTGTCACTTATTGTGACGTCTCTGATTATGTTAGATGAGTAAAACTCCATTCTGACTATAAGAAGTAGTATTCTTTGACGAAGAGCTTGTACTTTATTTATATTGATGGATAACCGTCATACAGGAATGTTTTTTATTTTCAACAATTCTTTGAAGTTACATTTCAAAACTTATTGTTTGTCAATGGGTGACTGGTAACAGTGTGATACTAAATGATCAGTTGAGCCACGTAATAGCTACTGAAACCTAGCACAAATACATATTTCCTATTTTCGCTGTATTTTCCCCGCGTTAAAATTATCAGGTAAAATTAACTACAACAATAATATTCAAACTGAATGATAAACAAGTTGTTTCTTTAAAATAAATAAGTGAAGCTACATAGACACGAACTGAAATTAAGTATATCCAAATTAATTTGTTTCAATATCGAAAGGTTAAAGACTTTTAAGGCGTGGTTGTTGTTCGTTTAAGGAGTTTGTTCACTTGTTTTTTGTTGCAATTTAAACAATTTTCTGGATGCATTTGTGTCTACAGTTGTGCAATTTTACCTATCCTGCAAATTGGATGATAAATAAATTGTATCAATACAAGACGTAAGGAAAACCTTTTAAAAGTCATGCAAGTTTTCCTAGTAATGTTTCACAGATTATGAGAATTTATATCAAAATATAGTCTTGAAAGCTTTATTATATAATGAGATTATAAAGTATATATTAAATAAAATATAAATATTTAAGTGCTATGCATAACAAGTGTTCTATCCATTACAAATTCTTCGATATAATTTTTATTATTTTTGTTCAAATTCGATCAATATGATTTGTTTCATTAAGTTGTAAGCAGAATATGATTGAATAATTACGCACACATGTTGCTGAGTTTAGCTAATTAAGAATCATAATTTTCACTGTATGAGAACGTTTTGAAAGATACAAAAAAATCCGAGAATTATAGCCCAGATAGGTAAACAAAACATTACAGATCGAATAAAAGTGCAAAACTAATTTAAATCTTGATCAGTCGTGTGTACAATACAAGAAAATTATTCATGTTTTCCCACAGGTTTTACACAAAGTATGAGAAAATTTATATTGACCTTTCTAACAAACAAATTTAAGATTTAGTTTTTATGCTTTAAAATAACAACGGAATTGTTGAAAGTTTTATTCTGGACACAAAGTCAAATATACGTCTATTTAAACTGAATTATCAAATTTGCTTCTAAAGGAATCATTTAGAAAAAATAATCGTTAAATTCGATTTCCTAGTTATAAATAGAGGATTAATAAATAAATAAACAAATTAGCTATGCATTCAAATCAATATTTATTGAAGAGGTTGAATTTTAATGCCCAGATCAGGTAAAGGTCACACTGTTTTACGAAATGCTTGATTGAGATCATTAATTGTCACATCCGAATGAACTTCAAAATTGTGTAACACGTCAGAAATCAGCACCTTAAGTTCGGTAATTGCAGTTTTAAAACCTAGGGGTACCGTGTAGACCAAAGATAAAACATGGACGTATAAATGCCTTTGTTTAAATATAACAAGATATTAATATATGGATAGAGTCATACCAATACAATTCCTAGGGCCAGCTGAAATCGGCATGTATTCGCACATTCCCCGCTTTTTGACACTCTCAGCTAAAAATCTGCCTGGATTAAATTTTTCTGGCTCTGGATAAATTTTTTGGGTTGCGATGAATTATCCATGATCAAACATTTATTCAATTTCTTCCCGACACTTATTCTGATAATTCTTTTGATTAGCAAGTAGAAACAACATTAGTTTTACAGACGTACTTGTTGTATCATGACCATGGATAAAAAAGTTAAATCATTTCAATAAATGGAATTGGATTGAATTTAGAGTTTTTACACATGTAGTTTTGGGGCGTTAAAATCAATTACGGCAACAAAAAGCGTTACTAGCTCTGTGAAAATCTGTTTGTTTGATAGTTCAGCTTTTAGCATCCCTTTGACAAGAGATTTACCAGCCATGTCATCATCCATTTTAAAGCTGCACCTTGAATCGGCATTATACTGATTTCGAAAACTCCACAAAGCTCTCCCACGGGGTGAATGGTATCAAAACAAGTTTTATACATAGTTTAAACCACATAATAATGTTATAACCCTAAAACAATTTTAGATACTTTTAGAATTCACAAGGTACATTTTTTTCCTCTTAAAGAAGTTATCATCAGACAAAGAGTGACAACCATTTTTTATAAAGAATTTAATGCTTGCACACATAAACACTTTATAAATTCATGTATTTAAAGATAATTACATTTTGAGTAGCATGCGTGCAATGAATTGAAATTTTTGGTTGTAGCTTTCAAATGTGCGCATAAATTTTCGTGTTACTGACCTGAGATTGTTATAACCCAGAAAAACTTTGTTAAACTTTGCATCAGCTGTTATTATAAGCAATATTCTGTCTAATTCTCAAAGTATTTTAGCGATTAACTTATTTGTGAGTACAAATAGTAAAAATGTTTTCCTGCTTTACCGAAATCCTCATTGGATTTAATTTGTTTTCAACGATGATCAAGAATTTTGAGAAGGGTTACAAATTGAGCTTTTAACATATCAAAACTCAATAATACAAAAATAAATACCTTAACTGTTGTACCTAGATATTCAATGTAACTAATAAATTCCAAGGTTCGCAACCATGTGGTGGTGGCGGAAGCTTCAGCTAAATATGAATAAATTACGTTACACGCTACTTTTAGACACAAAACTGCAAACAATTAAGAAAACGAGACAGTCAAAGCTCCAGGAGTATAACGCAGGTAATAAAAAGAATAAATCAGAAACATTTCATATTTTCACAGTCAATTTATCACTTGCAATGGAATTATCAAATCCATTTGACTAAAAATACAATAATCATGAAATTGAATGGCAAACGATATTATTATGAATCGTGTTTAAAATATATGTTGTTCAAAGAGAATGTGGGAAATTTTCTACAAAACAAGTATCGTAGGTAACCAAAACGCAGTCATGTAGTTATTAGAAAAGCTATTCCAGTAGCAAGTGTGTAATATACGATGGTTCTGTTGGCTGAAAATTGTGTATAGCTGAATTTGTTTACCCAGGAACCCCAAAAAATAAAAAAATTGTTTTGAAGGAAATTATCAAAATCTAAAAATTATTTATATATTTAGCAACCAAAATTCGACAGGACAAAATTGAACAAACGTTTTAATCAGAATAGGCACGCACACATTCACGTGAATGCCGGCCTATCGTTAATATAGCGCTTGTATGTATCGGATGCATTTGTAGTCTACATTTATGTGATAAATATGCATGATTAATGAACCAATGTTTTTGAATTTGAACTACAGTGCTTATTCTCCAAGAAGTAATAAATGCCATGTCAAGATAACCTTGGTTGTATTAAGTGTTTGTACTTTGTTACGTAATTTGAACTCCCAATAGTTGTCTTGTCGTAGCCCTATTAATCACATTTCCAAATTTAATTGATATTTAATTAATCTGATTAGAATCATTAAATAAAAATTAGCATGTAAAAACATTAGTAAACTACATACATGAAAATGAAAATTATGTAAACGCAATTTAAATAGCTTAGATTTTACATAAAAACGTATTAAAAGCCACCTGTCTTGTTAAGTATTTAGTCAAGTAATTTTATTTGCATATCCATTAAACACTAAGAGAATGATACCAACTTTTGCTTTGTGCTCCACATGGTTTAGTATAAATTAATGAAAACAAATAGTTTAATTAATGCATCTTGGTAAATAGTACTAACTTTTATTGCCGTACATAGTACACAGAAAACATCTTCTCGTATCGAGTTCAGGTGCTAAAATTATTAATATTGCTTACGTTTACAATTGAAGTTTGAGGAAACTTATATACTATTTACGTATATATGTAGCTGCATGTGAAAATACTAAAAAAATAAGTGATATGACAACATATCTCTGGGAAAGTGCATGTTTTTACAACAATATTTATGGCATAGATTGTTTTCTGTAAACTTAAAATGATTCGTTTGGAATTAACGCAAAATAAATATATTACAGATCTCAAGTTTTTTAAGTTACGGAAGTTTTTTCTAGGCAAGTTAGATAAACGACAACTTGGCTGGGACAATTCTTGTTTCAGCGCTTTACAGAGATAAAATAATAAATGTGTTTAGATTTTACCGTGAAACTCAATTTAAAAAATAGATAATTTTATTCACGTGGAGAAATTTTAATATCCAATTCAGGAAAAGGCCATAATGCTTTACTCAATAAACAATTTAGGTTCGCAATAGTCATGTCTGAATGAACTTCAAAATTGTGTAAAACATATGCCATAAGAACCTTGAGCTCAATCATCGCAGATCTAAAGCCTATTATTAAATTGAACTTTTGATTAATCACAAATCATGTATGTTTATATTTTTGACTTTGACGCTAGATAAAATATAAATAAGTTCTTACCAATGCAATTTCGAGGCCCCAATGAAAAAGGTATATATTCACCCATTCCCCGATTTCTTATGTTCTCGGATGAAAATCTCTCCGGATCAAACTTCTCTGGATCTGGATATATGTTCGAATTGCGATGAATTATCCAAGGGGATATAAATACATTAGTTCCTTCTGGCAAATATGTATTCTCATCTAATTGTATTGAAGATTCCAACTTTCTTCCAAACACGGGAACTCCAGGATACATTCTTAAACATTCCTTGATACACATTTCAAGAAAAGTCAATGAATTTAAGATTTCCATTGAAATTTCATTGCAGTTTGTTGCGTACATTTTATCAAACATTTGGTCAATTTCTTTCCGGCACTTGTCTTGATACTCTTTATGTGTTCCAAGGATAAACAATAAGAGTTTTACTGTAGTGCTAACTGTTTCATGACCCTGTGTAAAAAACCAAAATTTACACAATGAAAATTAGCCCATTTAAGTTCACTATTAAAAAATTAGTTAAAATGCTTTAGTTTTTTACAGCAACAAGAAATGATGACAACTCGCTAAAAATTTCTTCATTTGAAAATCCTGCATTGATCATTAGCTCCACGAGGGATTTGCCAGCCATGTCATCGTCAGTTTGAAAGTGAATTTTCGCATCTACTTCAAACTGCTTTCGAATTGCTGCAGTAATCTAGAGAACACAATAACAAAATTATTAATCTAATTCATGAATAGCTTAATTGGTACAAGATAATATATTGTCGAAAAATTAACCATATTAGCATAGCTGCCTAGTTCCTCGATTGTTCTGTCCATTTCCTTTTTAATGGGATTACGATTCCACACAAAATCCAGCATATTTATAAAATGAAAAATACGATACGCAGCGAGCTCTTTTATCCTAAATTTCATTTAAAAATTATCAAAAGCAATTTTAAATTAATCATGTCATTTACACAACTGTGTAATTAATTTGGGAGTTACTTTTCAAAGTTATTATGAAATCGTATGCTTTCTTCTTGGCTTACATCATGGACTTGTTTACCCGCTGCAATATCTGTAAAATATATGTAATTTGTATTATGTACATGATTTGTACTTTTTAGAGTGGATTTGTATTTAAGAAAAAAAAAATGTGAGTTTATACCAAAACATTTTCAGAAAACTTACGTAATATTATTTCAAATGTATGCGCGTGCACATGTTTTTCAACTGATATCATTGGCTTTTCCAAACAAGGTGTTGGCACACACGTCTCCTGCAAACTCAAAACGAGTTGCTTTGCGTGTTCCTCAAAAATGTTTAGCTGTCGAAGTAGACCGTTGTACGTAAAAGCTTTCGAGATTACATTCCTGTGTAACTTCCATGTTTCGGGACTTGAGGTAACTAATCCACCTTTCATTGGCCCCAGACAAATGTTATCATACACTTTTGGCTTGTTTAGATGCCCAAGATTACTTGACATGTATATTTTCTGTTTCCCAACCAAACAATGCAGCCAATTTAAATAATAGTTTTAACATAAATTCAATAAGATCGATTACATTTTAAGAATACATTACCTGCACCATTGAAGGGTTTGTCACAAATACATTATTACAGAATCCTGGCAAGTTGAGTTTTAAAATTCCACCGTGTTTCTCAATTGCGGTTTCAACAATTTTTTGCAAATCTATTGATTAAAATATATGTATATATAGCGTATTTATTTTAGTACACAAAACGAAAAAAAAACTGTGTTGTACTGTACCTGCCCCATACAAATAGATGCATTTTAAAATCACTAGAATTGACACTGATGGAATTCCTGTGCTATTCCTGGAAGATGATAAGTAAGCTACATCAAAAAGTTTATTTAGTCTCTTTCCTCTCACAACTGCTCCAGTTAAAAAAATTAAAACAACAACTAAAAACGATGACAACAAAGTTTGAGTAGACCATAAGCCACTTTCAATGTTACTTTTTGTGTCGTTTCTGAATATTAACTCCAACTCCATTTTGGATAGAACTTTAAATGTGTACTCACTAGTAAAGGTTTCAATTGACTACTCTTTCTGAATGGTTATAATCTGACTGAATTATGAAGCTGGTCGGAATACCCTTGTTGATGTATATAAAAGTTTTGCAGGTTTTTTCAACAAGTATGTTTGGTACTTTGTAAGTTTAGAAGTTCGAATACTAAATTTTTTTTGGCAGAGATTTTTTCTCACGGTAAAGTCCATGCTGACACGGAACCGATGAGTCATGTAAACTCTGTAATAAATTATGTAACCTGGGACCGTGTTACAGATGCCTGAAGTTTTCATTGTGTATTTTCCATTCAAATTAAAGTTAGAATTAAACTACGATTTCTATGAAGTACAATGATGCACAAATATATTCTGGACAAAAGGTGAAGTGAAAGGGACTAACGGAAATTCAGCCTATCTAACTACCTTTGTTTCAATTTCAAGAAGATGAACGTATTTGTTTTACGGTTATAAACGCTTAATTTTTTACTATATTGTTCCCCTTCGTCTTGCATTTTTCTCCCACAATTTGAATGAGTAACAAATTACGTCTGTTTGAAACCGCTCAGGAAACCCCAAATATGTGACGCACGTTTTACAAATCTATGCGAATGTATGAGCTATTATACTAAAAAGTTGTTTTGGATGTAACTTATTACAGACGGTTCTCATAATTACGTATTAAACATGAATTTTATTCAGATAGCAATGGCGTGGTGTCATGTATAAAACCTGCTACACTGCACGCAAATATTTAGGTGTAACGTGTAACATTTATGTTTGTTGAGTGGCTTGTTAAATTTAAATTATTATCTTTGGTGTTGCTAATCTACTAGATTAAGATAAGGTTTTTTTAAAATTTAATATGGGCAAGCACCTTATAATGATCATAAATAAATTTAAAAAATATCAATTTATTTAGTTTTTTGAGAATTTCTTGTGTTGCAAACAAGACAATTTTGCCATATATTATATTTGTTGCGTTTCAAAGAATTCTTTACCATCTTATCAAAAATACTGAAAAATTGGACGTTATACATTTATCCTTAGTATTGTTTTTGACTTTTTTTAATCTATCGTCCTAGCAGTGAAATTGTCATTTTGATTTGAAGGTTAAATCAAAATGTTGTTTTGGCCCGGTCTTTTTGCCTGAACATCACACCGTTTTGTAGGCAACTTACAGTTCGAAATTAAGTTATCAAGTTAAACTGCCCAACAATGCATGACTAATCAAAGTTAGCTATTATTCTCATCTTAATAAATCGGTTGGAAATTACCACAGAGTGAATCATTTTTCGGCCCTTTAAACTTAGCTGTGAATAAAATTACTCAATTTTCAAACTTAATAGCCCTATTATGCTTACAATTATTTAAAGCACGCACATTTCAAAATTAAGTTGTTTGTTTGGTGTAAAAAAAAATTGTTTAAGTTCATCTTTTAGTTATAAATATGAATGATTTACAAACTTTCGTTTCGTTGTTGATTTAAGTTCTCAATACTGTATTTCCCCATTTTGAATGATGTGGGATGTACTATATAATGTTATGAACGCTTTATTTTCCAAATTATTCAACAAGATTTTTCCTAATTGACCAATTGCACTAAAATAGTCACGCGACTGGTGTTTAAACAAAGTATTTACCCAAAAATGAATTTTGTTAACGTAAATCTATTCGGTTTAGTTGGCCTATAAAATTTGACCGCGAAAAATCCCACAATCATAGAAAGTAGTAGCAGTGAAACATGCCTTCGAAAATTAAAAATGCACGCACATGAAAATATATGCAGTGGTACATGATATGCATGGTCTTTTTTATATTCACTCGTAAATCTTCCTATCATTCAATTCAAAAGCACGAAGTACATGTAGACTTTCTCGTTTGTGCTCCACAAATCTTCTCAAACTCCATCTAGTAAAAAACGTTTGAAGTGTATTTTAAACAATTCATTTTTTACTGTGCTAAGGACAATTATTTTCACATCTCCAATAAGCTTTGCAATCTACATAATAGTATATATCAACTCTTTTTTCTTTTCAGTCTAACGAGTGCATCATGTCATGACCGATGCTAAATCACTGCTAAAACTATTAGCGGAATGTTTAGAAAATAAATCTCTTAATCCTTGGAGATTAAAAGATTGGATTGTAAAGTCAAGTTCCAAAACAAGCAAAACGGTGGTTGCATTTAGTTCTAAAATTAGTGTGTCGAATTTGAAACAAGTTGGTAAACATATTCAAGGGAGAACGTCTACTGTTGTTTTAAGCATTATAGTTGGACCTATAAGAAAAAATTCTGGGAAAAATCGGCACAAATAAATCGCAATTGGCTACCCCATACCATTGCCAAACCATCCAGTATGTCTTACACATCATCTAATCGTGAGTACATTACGTTCACCAACCGATAAAAAATGTGAGTTCAAAAACTTACAACAATACAACCAGTAATTTATTCAAACGAGGGATGAGCAGAAAGTGAAGTATTCAATTGCTAGCCGAACTTCAAGTTGTCCCAATCAATCGTGTTTTCGTTAATGCCTTGGTGTCCACTAGTAACTCGAGACATGTACATACGTTCCTGTACGTAATCAACTGGATTTAAATAAAACGTTTATTAATTTCTATATTTTATTTGAAATGTTTAATCTCAAGTATTACAAATAATGCGAGATTGTAAGATGGCTTTGCTGTTGGCCATGCAAAATGAATTGACTATCGTATTCCCGTTGGAACACTGCAAGGAACCGCTGGGGTAATATTATGTACACTCAGTTATAACGATAGAATGAAAATAGCAGTTTGGCTAAAAAATCCATTTTTTCAAAGGCGATCGCCAAAGGTTTGGCGGAGCACATTGAGCTCGAGCTAAAACTTTTAGTGAAGACAACTGAAATAGTAAAGTGTATAATTTTTCATTCTAAAATTTGCTTGTATTAAAAAAAATGATATCATAATTAATGATGGTCGGCAAAAAATCTCCAAAAGTTTTAAGTAGTTTAAAAAATAAACCACTTTATTGCTTTTTCTAATAAAATGATAATGTCATAATCAATGTTGGTCGGCCGAAAAAATCCGCAACTAGTTTAAGTAATTAGCAAAAATCAGTACAGAGGCAGATATTTGTTTAGATGTTGATATTTTCAATTATCAAAGTAAGTATACCAGCACAAATTAGATCTTGGTTGATTTTGTCCTACAAAACTATGAACCATGTATACTCATATGCAAGGATTTGCAAGCTCAAAACAAAATCAAAATTGATATAAATCCATATTAGAATGTAGAACTTCCAGATTTTGCCTAAAACCCACTGGTATAGGTCAAAAGCGTTACAATTGTTTCCTTATATGTAATAGGTTTATTTACTAGGTTAATTCCAATTAAATGTTTTACACATTCAAAATTATATTTATTGACGAGGATGTATTTTAATATCCAAATCCGGAAAAGGGAACCATATCTTCTTCATTGCTTCGTCGAGGTCTTCAAAAGACATTTCCGAACTTACTTCAAAATTGCGCAAAACGAAGGCAACCAGTACTTTGAGTTCTATGACGGCAGCTTTAAAACCTGAAAACGAAAAAATGGCATTAAATAAATAGTTAATGCAACTAGGAAAACTTATGGCTTAAAATTTGTGGTAATTATAATTATTATTTAAATACTTCATGTAATTAAATGTAGCACTAACCGATACAATTTCGGGGCCCAGCTGAAAAAGGCATGTAGTCACCAATTCCCCGCTTTTTTATATTCTCTGGCAAAAATCTATCAGGGTCAAATTTTTCTGGCTCTGGATAGATTTTTGGATTTCGATGCATTATCCAAGGAGAAGTTATAACAACAGTGTCAGGTGGTAAATATGTGTTCTCGTCGAGTTGTATTGGAGATTTCAATTCTCTTCCAAATAAAGGAATTACAGGATACATTCTTAAACATTCCTTAATGCACATGTCAACAAAATTCAATGAATTTAAGGCTTCCATAGAAATTTCATGGGTGTTTGAAGCGCTTATTTGGTTAAACATTTGATCAATTTCTTCCCGACACTTATTCAGATACTCCTTTTTCTTCGAAAGGAGAAACAGCAAAAGTTTTAAAGTAGTGCTTGTTGTATCAAGACCCTAAATATAAATAAATAAGTTTTAATGAATAAAATTAAAAAGATAAACTTTTCAATTATTTTTTAAATTAAATAAAAACTTTACAGCTCCAAGCAAAATTGCCATGTCTGCTAATATTTCTTTGTCGGAAAATCCTGCCTTTAACATAACCTCAATAAGAGATTTGCCAGCCATGTCATCATCTATTTCTAGGCTGTCGATTGTTTTGTCATCAAACTGTTTTCGAATTCCAGCCACAACCTGATTAATTCAAAATATTGTTAAAAACTTGGGTTGATTGAAAGTCTTCGCTAAAGTTAAAAAACCAACTTTATTGATGAATTTGGTTAATTTGTCAGTTTGTGTATCCAATTCCATTTTTAATGGATTAAGTTTCCATACAGGATCCAGAAGATTTAGAGGATTATGAAAACGATGTAAAACCAGCTCTTCTAACCTAAATTTTTTTGAATGGTTATAATTAGTTCGAATGATTTTTAAATCGTTACTTAAGACCAAGATTTCCAAGTTACTCTTCAAAACAATTTTTAAATCTTCTTATCTCTTCCTGGCTTACAACGTCAATTTCTTTACCAGCTGCAATATCTGGAATAAAAAAATACATATGAATACGATTTATTATTTAAAAAGTATTAATTATGTACGTATGTTATTTAACTTACGTAAAATTATTTCAAATATAAACGTGTTGACTTGTTTGTCGAATGATATGACTTGCTTATTCGAACCAGCTGCTAATATATGGGACTCTTGTAAAGTTAAAACGAATCTTTTTGCATGCTCCTCAAATATATTTAGCTGTCGAAGCAGACCGTTGTATGTAAATACTTTTGAAATTGCACTTCTGTGTATTTTCCAAGCAGTCGGTTCTAATACAGTCAATCCATCTTTTATAGGCCCAAAAAATACTGTATTGTATAATTGCGGTTTGTGAAGATGTCCTTGATTATTTGACATATAAATTTTCTATTGGAGCCAACAATAGATTTTCGTTCAATTTGCAATTAAGCTTTCTATGCGACATCTTTCCTTAAATTTATAACACACTAGTATAAACCGTACCTGTAACATTGAGGAATTCGTTATGAATAGGAAATTGTACAACCCCAGAAAGCTGATTTGAACAATTCCACCGTATTCTGCTGTCATCCTTTCAGCAATTGTCCCCAAATCTGTTTGTTCAAACCAGTTTTTTAGTATGTTTTCAATTTTTTCACAACTAATAATATAATTGTAATGCAATACCTGTTCCACACAAGTAGAGATATTTCAAAATTGATAACATTGAAACTGTTGGAATTCCTGTATTTCTTTTTGAAATTGTAATATTAACTAAATCCAATAGTTTGGTTATTTTTTTCACTCTTGCTACTTGTACAATTAAAATTAC
>JAQFZG010001886.1:0-18917 GCA_034695465.1 Entomobrya nicoleti
TTTTTATTACACCAGTCTTGTATACTTTCCATTTGCTTAATTAATTTGTGATTTATTTCTTCTAAAGTCTTTCCTTCAGCATAAAACACTACATCATCCGCGTAAATTAAATGTTTACACTCAATTATGTCTGAAATACTATTAATATACAAACTAAAAGTTAAAGGACCATTGGCCGAGCCCTGACTTATGCCGTGCGATAAATGATAGTAATTATTCGATGAGTTTATATTAAAAACCCTTTCCTTGCTGTTGTCGTGCATGAGTCTGACATACCATGGTTCCAACTTAAATTCGTACATTAACTTTCTTATCAAAGTGTTTTGATTAATTGAATCGAATGCCTTTGAAAAATCTAAGAAAATAGCTCCTACTTTCATTTTTGGCTTATCAATCATCTCATAAATATCATTGGTTAGTATTTCTAAAGCACTGTGACATGACCTGTTTTTTCTATATGCGTGTTGGTTTATTGACAACTGGTTTTCGACCCTAGTTTGGATGCGATGACTAAGATATTTTTCAAATATTTTACAGTAATCAGTTAATAGCGAAATTGGTCTATAATTTCTTCCAAGTTTACTAGAGCCTTTGCCCTTAAATAAAGGTTTTACATTGGCTCTCTTAAAAATTGTTGGAACAGATTTAGTATTTATGATCAATGTAAAAAAACCAAACTAAAATTTGAATGAAAACCCACCCACAATTTTTTACCATTTTTAGAGGAACCAAATTCTCTGGATTGTGCGATTTTTTTACATGCAGCGAGTTAACTGCATCTAATAAATCGTTGTGCTCTATTTTAATTGGTTCTATGTCAACTTGCGAACTAATTGAATAATCATAATTATGTCCGTATATTTCCATTTCATTCAATAATTTTTCATTGTCACCTCCCATATCTTCCCCTTTTACCACAAAGATATCCGCTAGTACATCATTAATTTCACTTGTTTCATAAACTCGTTTTTTCCCTACTTCTAAATATGTCAATGGAGCGGATTTTTTACAGCGAAATTGAGTTAGCTTATTGATCGTCTCCCACATATCTTCAGATTTACAATTTGTCTCAAATTTATCCCTAAAATACATCTTCTTGCTTTGCTTTGGATATTCTAGTGAAATTGTTATTATCAAAATCGTCACTGCAAAAGCCGCGCTATATAACAACCATTAGAAAATAAAACTTAAATGATTTATATTAAATTTTGTTTAGAAAAACGCTTAAGCTCTAAAAATTATAAATGTACTTTTAAGTCGAAAAAACCTCCGTGTTTGTTTCTGTGAAAAAATTAATTTAGCTGAAATTTGAGTAACAAAATAGTTGTAAATTTGTAAATATGAAAGGCTAATAGATTTAATAAAATCATTTTATGAACTTGTTGACAGATGAAAGGAAGTTTCATAAATAGACACTAACTAGACAGAAGTATCGCTTGAGGGAAATTTTATGTAATAATTAGTCGTTATAAATTCACCACCATGAAATACAAATGGGCTTACACAACTATCACAAAAAAGGATCCATGAGAAACTTAAGTCAAGGAAGAAAGCTATCCTATGAAGGGACACAAACAAATAAACGGGAAAATTTTGTTATGCTAGTTTAATGAAAAATCAGTACTTAACGCAAACGTTTCTATTAATAGATATAAAATTGAATACAACTTAATTTGTTTCCTAACTTTAGTTAGTATATGACATGTAAACCCCTTGATGAAAGCGATCCATCTATCTAGACGTTTATGAAATTTGCGTTTTTGTTAATCTTCTTATAAATATCATATTTGTCTTCTAAAACACATAACAAGACGGGATTGGTTACAGGTCTAGCTAGAATGGAGCAGGTGGGTAGTGCAGCATTCTTGATTTATGCAATGTATTTAATTGGCATGAAATTTGGTGAGTTGTGCCTTGGCATGCAGACGCGCATGTGAACAATTATAAAAGACAAAATGACTCCTCTGCTTGAATCTGATTCCTGTCTGTGATAGCTGCAAGTTATTTTTAACACTGAAAATTTCGTCCACGCATGCAAGAATATTGAGCCTGTGATAAAGCTTCTACTAAATACTAAAACCTATGTCATATGCAGTAGCTTCACACAAGGCTTTACTTTCTCTCTTGGGCTTCTGTCGTGCTCTGCTATATCTTTATTTATGTTGGGGTAATTACAGTGAAGCATAAGAATGTTTAGGTTCATAAAATCCATTCAATTTCGCGTAAAAGTTCAACTAAACAAAAAATCCATACCAAAATTATGAAGTGAATGTTCTCGGGTAAGAGATTTGCAAAGTTGAAGTGCTTTAGCAGAAATAACTTTAGTTGAAGTTTTTTGGGTTCAACAAATCCATTCAAATTCCGCCTAAAATTTGTACTAAACAAAAAAATTAAATGAAAGTTTTAAAAAATGTACCAGTTCATTCCTTCAATATTCAGTTAAAATAAACCAAGTTTATCATGTCTGTTCACATTCCGTGTATTATTCGAAGGTAACAAAAATACAATTACAAATTTCAGGATGGCCCCAATTTCAGTTAAGCTATTTGCAAAATTGAACTGCCGAGACCTCAAAACTGTCCGTTAAAGTTGGCTCAGTTCATCACGTCTATTGGAAACTTGCGTAAAATTTTAAGCAAATAGTTTTCTGTATAACTCGGAGCTTGCCCAATGTCTGATGAAACGGTCTTATGAACTCTTCTTTCCCACAAAATTTACATTCTTGATCCTTTATCTTCAGATGAACCACGATTTGATGCCGCTGTAAACATTGGATACCGGTAAAGGATTTTCCGCACATGTTGCGTTCGCAGCTTTTATACCCGTTGGGAATTTGCATATGATTTAAGTCTGCTGCCTTGACGAAACATTTTTTGGCAAATTTTACATTTGTTTCCTTTGCTGTTGGAGTGAATGTCTTTATGAATTTTAAGATCAGTAAATGTAATAAAAGCTTGGTCACATTCCTCACATCTAAAGGGTTTCTCCCCAGCATGGCGCTGCATCTGTTCATTTAGTGCGGTTTTACACGAAGTAAACATGTCGCAAAAAGTTTGTTCCCTTTGAGTGTTCGAGTGAGAGTCCAAGTCCAAAAATATGTACAAAGTAAAATGACAAAATTAATTAATTAGAAAATAATTAAACAAAAATAATTAATTAATGAAATAGTAATTAAATAGATAAAAAGCAATTTAACAAAATTAATAAAAAAATATCCAACGTGGTGCCCCCGATAGCTGCCCTCCTCCGCCTCTCTCATTTCCGAGCAGCTCATAACTAAATTTCTCCGTTCAAACCACATTCTCCCTTCCCATCCCCCTTATTCCTCGCACTCCCCACCAACATCAATCTCCACATCCTTTCCTCCTCCCCCAATTCCTCTTTGTCTCCTCCAAATCCCAAATATCCTCCTCTCCATCAAAATGAACATTTACTCCATACATAATTATCTGCTTTCATCCACTCCACTATCTCCAATCCCGCCTCCTCAAAAAGACAACTCCAAACGGGTTGCCATCAAATAAATATTAAAGGTGTATATAAGGTGAATATATAGAAATATAGGAATCAGTGCACAAATCGTGTTGTTTTATAATCAATCTTCATGTATACAAACAGCTGTAGAACTGTGTAGCTTTGACAAGAATTTATTACTTATGATTATAAAAATATATCCAATCACTTAAACTTTAAACCAATATTATTTCTCATATTAGACCATATTTTTGGGTGAGAGGGGAGTGGTGGGTGGAGGGTAGAGAGACAGTAAATGGGGATATCTTCATGTTGCATTATAATCTCTGTCTCTCTTTAGCTTAGCAAGTAGGGTTTTTAAGGGAGTATGACTACATATTTGATCGTTTAACTTGAAGCAAGCTAATTTATTTGGTCTAGAAATAGACATTTTGCAAGATAGGTGGTGTGTATAGAGGGCAGTGTAGTAACAAGGTAGAGTATCATGTATACTGGATTAAATGATGTGAAATGAGGAATAAAGTGCTATAATGTACATAATATCATCTTTTAAAAACAAGCTTTGATTTAAACAGCTATTATGGTCAGTCTAAAAATAAAACTGTTTTATAAAATATTTAAGAATGTAAACGAATTCAAGCTTATTATTAATCGGTTTCTATGGTAACCATAATTTAAAATGTATTTATTGCCTTGCGATGGGCTACTTGTTGCAAAAATATCAACTTAAATAAATGAGTAAATGTATATTTCCCTGCATTGCTTGTTGTTTAAAATGTGAAAAGTGAAATGATGCAAATGTTCAAATTGAGACAATGAGTTAATTGTTGCTTTACAAAAATGTCGAAATGTTAAATTAGTCGAATTATAAATATGTCGAATTGTTAAATTGTCGAATTAAAAAATGTCCAATTGTTAAATTGTTGAATAATAAAAATGGGTTACTTTAATTAAATTCGTGTTCATTTATTTATTAAAAAAGGGTTACTTCAATTAAATTCGTGTTTAATTATTAATTAAATCAGTGTTATTTTAATTAAATTCGTGTTTATTAATTAATTAAAAAGTGGTATTTTAATTAAATTCTTGTTTAATTATTAATTAAAAACGATTACTTTAATTAAATTCGTGTTTATTTATTAATTAAAAAACGATTCATTTAATTAATTTCGTGTATATTTATTAATTAAAACAGTGTTACTTTCATTAAATTCGTGTTTGATTATTAATTAAATCAGTGTTATTTTAATTAAATTCGTGTTTAATTATTAATTAAACCAGGGTTATTTTAATTAAATTCGTGTTTAATTATTAATAAAAAAGCGTAAAACGTTTGTTTTTAACTAAATCAATTATTTTGTTGTTTAAATTCTTCGGCTACTTTGATACATTATTGCATCAACTATACGGTTTATATACTTTTAAAGTCATACAATAATTTTTTAACTAGGATAGGAAATAAATTCGCAAGTTTTCGCACACGAAACTTACTCCTGTAATAAAATGCGTACATTTCAGCAGTTCACAACCACTAATAAAATATATTGCATAAACTTATTGCAGGTATACATGCACAAGCAGCCTGTGTTGTTTATAGGTTTAGAATTACAATAAGTTATTTCATTGAAGGCGTTAACTATTCGGTGTTTTTTATTGAATAAAAGTAAATAATATACAGAAATACATAAATCGGTGTACAAATCGTGTTGTTTTATAATCAATCTTCGTGTATACAAACAGCTGTAGAACTGTGTAGCTTTGACAAGAATTTATTACTTATGATTATAAAAATATATCCTATAACTTCAACTTAAAACGAATATTTTTTCTCATATTAGACCATATTTTTCATGCATCGCGACTTTTTTGCACTTTTACGATATTTTTGAATGTCGAATGCACATACATTCATGCTTATGAGGTAAAATACCCACAAACATGTTTTAAGCGATCAGGGTGTTCGATCATTTTGTTTAAAAAAATCCATTTACAATTTCCGCTTTAAACAATACAAGCTTTATATTTTCACGTTTTTTGCAAACAGTTTTAATAAAAGCCGCTGCTTTGGTTAGCATCGAAACAGAACTGAGAGCATAGCATTTCTTTTTTTGTCATGCATAAATTTGATAAAACATTTGCACTTAACGTATAATTGTCATAGGCTAGCATCATGAAAGAAAGTAGTTAAGCATTTGACTGAAAAATTACTTAAACGCACATGTTATGAAATATTGTTTTCCTTCGTGTGTTAAATAAATGTAATATTTTTAATCACTTGAATAAATTTGGAAACACAATACTGACAACGATGGAAACACTACATTTGTGTGATAACAAGGAAGTCTTATTGAACTTGGTGCTGATATTCACGTTAAAAATGGGACAAACATCTAGTCAGAGGAAACCGGAGTTATGGCAGTAAATTTAAGTCACAAATTTGTCAAAAATTAAATAAATTTAACCAATATTTCTATTTTTATTTACTAGAAACAGAGGACTATAAAATTAAAACATTTATTAGTTTTTGTTAAGTTATTTTCTGTGGTATTTGTTAAAAATTGTAATTTAGTTATACTACTGCATAACTATACTTATAACAATTTTTGATAGTAAATTCAATTTTTTATTTATTACTTGTGTTTTATGAAATTATAATATATGAAGAACTGTGTCAAAACATTACTTGAATAACTACTTATCAATGCATCTTGATTCCTTAAAAATTAGATTCGTATGAATGTTTTTTCAGCAGATTATGGCTTTAGTAGGCAAAAGTAAAGTTCTATCCCGACATGAACCGGTTTTATTAGTACTTGCTTGCAAACTTGCTGCTTGCAAAATTCATGTAGAATCTCTGGAGTACAGTTCTGGATAATTAAGATGAATCATAAGAGCGTTGCAGGTGAACTAGACAGGTAGACAAAAATTATCATTGTAAATAAAGAGACAACTGACCATTTGTTCGATTCAATGAAACTGCCTTTGGTTTTGGTACTTTCCTTGTTTCTGTAGTGATAAGCATTGGATTCAATGGACATTTATGTATGAATATGTATGTAAAAAAATTATGTGAATTAAATAAATCCTTATGGGAATCTAATAAAAACTTTGGGAACGATATTGTATGTTTGAATTTCAGAGATTTTTGTTTTAAAAATGCTAGTATCTGGTGCTTTTTCGTAAACCATGTATTAAAGTTGTATTTGATTGGCCAACGAGATTTAAATATCATCAATTTGAGAAGAGAGTAATTCGAAGTGCACAAATATTGAACATTTACATATTTGACAAACATTTATCTATTTTATCACACCAAAAAACAAACAAATAATTAAAATGTTTAGGTTGTACAAGTTTCGATTGCCTAAAAAGCTCAAAGGTTACTGCTCTCTGCTCAACAACAAAAACCAGCTCAGTATCAGTCCAGTCGTGCTGGAATGCACAATCACTAAAATTGATACACATATATTCAACCTAAATGAAGCTGAATTTAAGTCGTGTAGCTTGTGCTTTACCTTGATCTATGTACACCCACGTACATGTTTATCAAAAAACATCATTTCTAACTAAATTTGTTTGCTTGTATTCTTTGTAATCGTGACGCGTATTCCGCACATTCAGTGCATCGCTGCATTGTGAGTTATATTTTGGTAGTTTTTTATAACCGATATAAGCTGAAATTGCCGTAAACAGCCACAATAAAGCCACATAAATATGCAAATTTCCCCGCACATTTTCCTTTAAGTTTAACAGTCTGACATATTTTTAAAAATATAAATACAAAAAAAAACTTCTGGAATATCGATCCAAACGACTATAAATGGCACTTTTTAAAATTATAAATAAACGAACAATGCATAAAAAATTTAATGACTTTTGTTAGTTTGAGCTCAGATACAGTAAGAAATCGACACTTGAGTCCAGTTTGCTTGAAAATTTGTGTTTGTCTTTTTGGCGTCAAACCGGTTTTACTCCAGCTTGATTGATATTTCTGGGTTATAGTAATGCTATTATGATATGTCCCCACATCTGGCCATTTATTCGTTTTACCAAACTGAACACACTAAATATTTTCTCCAGTAGCAAAGCCAAGTCAACACAAAAAACCAGATGTACACACGTGCATCATATTAAACTATGCGCATGCTCCATATCAAAGCTCTTACAGCTATATGACCATGAATCAATGTAAAGTAGTATAGAATATATTCTTGCTTTGTTAAGTTATAAAATAACATGGAAAGGTTATACAAGCTGGATCGAATGGAATGAAAAAATCAGCATCTCAGTACAAACGAATGATCTCATGACTATTACTTATCCAATGCCAGATTTTGTTACATGGTTTACGTACTAGATAATTCTCTTTTTGCCAGTTTCATCTGTCTACATATTTCAATGTTAAGTAGCAACAAGTATGTGAACATATGTGTGGCAGTGTATTGAACACAGAGAAAGAAGCTAAACATATGTTTTCTCAAAAACATTAAAAAGGACATTATACCCATCGTCATGTGAAACCAAATTGTAAAATTATCTCTAAGCCGAACTAGAAATCAGTTAAAAACCTGAAGTCCATTCGTTAAACATTTTTATTTGATTACGTTTAAGAATTATTGTCTGTAAAGTACTAAAAAACGGTAAACACGCACTCTTACAAAGCAATTACATAATAATAATCTGAAGTCATAAATTATTCGTGTTGATTGCGACAAAAAAATGTTTGCTTTTGTAATAAATTCGAAACGGAACGGTGATACAAATTATGTAAATTAAACCATTTATTGATTTCAGTTGATCAAAAAATGGAAAAGTGGCAAAAGGAACACATTACAAATAAATTGCCAGAGTTGATTACAGACACCACGTTTAATTGCATTGTAAAGGCTCGGCTTGTTGCAAATGGTATTTTGAATCAAACCACAGATGTGGATTAGTTGGTAGGTGAAAATTGATATTGATAACTAATTATTAATTAGTAAATGCATTCATAAAAGCTTATTAGCCCTTAATTTGGTGGTAAACTTTTAAACAATTATAAGTATTTATGTATAACTTGTACTATTTTATTTTTCAGGATGCGCAGGAGAAACAACTTGGGAAATCGGCAGCTTGTCGTCTTTATTATAACAAGTTAATGGAAAGAAAAGGTGCGTATAAAGTACTTTACGAGGCACTTGACGAAACCAATCAGAGTGGAGCTGCTAAGGTATTGGTTCGAGTGCCACCGGAACTTTTTAGCAAGCCTTTGACATATTTGGAAATTTCTGTGGAAGTGAATGAGTTTCCACATTTGAAAATTGAAGTGAATGGAAAAACTTTCAAGGTGCAGGAATTCTTTGCTCAGGTGGACTATACAAAAGTGCAGCGTATTTTCCAGGAGACTATTCCGGAAGTGGACTTTTATGACTCGTTTATTATAAAAGAAAAGGTGTTCGTCTTAGCGAAAAATACTATTCCACCGAAACCGTCTTACTACGTTCCAAGATTTCTATCCAACAGAGTGAAACTGGACAAGGCCATCTTCAAGGTAGATTGTCCAGATGTGTTTGTTTTCAAGAACATAACAAGACCCATACTACGAGAAATTGCAAGACCACGTTTCACCAGTTCCTCTAGTGCACAACTGAGGCGCATAACATGTCGATTCATTTATTTGGAGGATGATGAAGACTGGATTAACCTAAAGAAGCTGTCAAAAATACCGATTCATCTTGTGAACCTTGATACCACTCATGAAATATTTCTTTTGGAGGACACATCAGTAATTTCGGATATCCTGAGAAATTATTTATCCAAAAACACACGCGCTTACATATCCGAAGATGAGTTTGTTCAGCAGCAACTTTCAAATGACGTTTTCGCACAGAGCTCATGTATCTGTGATACTCCTGGTATGGGGAAAACATTCTTGCTTGCCAACATTGCCCGTCTTATGATCGAAAAATCAACGAGGAAAATAATCGCATTCATACCACTCAACTTATTTTTCACTATAAATATGGAGTGTTCTCCAGATTCTCCAAAAAGTAATCCGGATCCGGAACTGACACTATTAGATGTACTCAAGTACATTTCTCCTTCGCACGAACATGCACACCTAATATTCAAACTTGTAAAAAATGAAATACTTTCACTGGAATTATTTTTCGATGGTTTCGACGAGATCCCGGCTGACCAAGTTGAGTGGACGAAACAAGCTTTCCTATCGGTCAAAACGGAGTTTAAACAGGTCAAACTTTACCTAAGTTCCAGACCCCACATGAGACAAGAGCTAGAACAATGTCTTCAAGTGATTTCCTATGACATGTTGGCCTTCACCCAGCAAAACCAAATCGACTTTTTGGTTCAGATTTGGTCAGAGAATGGTTCACATGTTGACATGATATCTTTACAAAATTATGCTACATGTTGCTTGGAAGCAGTAAACGAATCCCTTATAAAAAACGACAAAGAAATCACAGGAATCCCTTTATTGTGTCGGCTAATTGCTGAAATTTACGGGGACCAGTTAACGTTAAACTCAATCAAGAAGAGAAGATTTAATGATGTTCCACTCAAGATATCAAAAATGTATCAAAAATTTGTTCAACTAAAAATTAACACTGTTGCAAAAGACCACGAAGACTTTGGCAATATCAAATTAGTTCATATATGGCATGCCCTTAAACTTTTACTCCCAACAAATGAATTTCATGAAGAGGATCAGTTCAAAAAGGTAAAGGATTTGCTTACGTCAGTCGAGATCTTGAAGATTGGAATCCTGCAACAACATTTGAGTCTAACATTTGAATTTATTCATCGTACCTTTGCGGAATACCTTGTTGCCGAATATTTTTGCTCAAACTTGGAGGAAAACTACTTGGAAAATAATAAGAGAACAAAATGTGATGCAACTCAGATATTCAAAGGTCTTTTGATTTGCCAGAAAAGTGACAAATGTTATCCTAAGTACTTTGACTACTATTATCTACATTTTGTGATTATCTCCTTCCTTGACGCATTATTTGACGATGTTACAATTTCTGAGCAGGCTCAGAGCCAATTGTCCATCTACTGTGGCTCTACTTCACCAAATGAATTCGTAAGGATGCTGTGTGTGTGCTGCCGACACAATTTCTACAATGTTCTTTCTTTTTTCAAGCAAGCTGTAATAAAATGTGAAAGCAGCTGGATTCATGAATCTTTTTCAACTGAGAATAATTTCAATCTTTTGACAGTGTGTATCAGAGAGTCAATAAGTCAGATATTTCAGAGCTGCGTTCAACTTTTAACCGAAATGCTTAAACTTGACGTAACACAATTTGCCACGTCCAAGGATGGACAAACATTGTTGCTAAAGGCAATTCAATATGCCAACTATGAAGCAGTGGAGTATTTTATTGACCTTGTTTCACTGAATGAACAAGGCATTTTAGAAAAATGCGTTACGGACAGCTGCGATGGTGATTTAGATGCTACATGTCCAACACTCATCAAAAACTATGAAAATATTTTAAACCTATTAAACCAGAAATACCCCAGTTTAATTGATAACAGTCCGAATATTTTGCAATGTTGGGGAATACACCCAAAGTTCATTAAAATGTTGGTTAACTTTGGGGCAAATCTTGCCTGTGAAAATGACGACGGTCAAAACATCGTTATGCTAGCTGCAACGTACTTGCGGCCAAACGACTTCCACGAGCTAGTTCAATTTCTTTTGACGGACTGCAAAGCTCAATATTTATTTCTTGAAAATGAGAAATGGAAAAGTCCATTGCAAACAATTATTAGGTGCGTTACACTTTTGCCAGAGACGCTGGAGCTGCTGCTCAACATTCCTGGCATAGATATCAACATGAGGGATGGAAAAGGCGAAAATTTATTATTTTATGTAGTTCGGGGAATCAATGTAGATAATTTGCAGCAATTTATTGAACACGGACTTGACGTCAATGCGAGAGGGAAGAGACAGAGAAGCTTGTTGCATGCGGCTGCCAAGAATGGAGAAGAAGAGATGGCCCGTTACTTGTTGTCACTGAAATTAGATCCCAACTCTCGTGATGAAAATGAATGGACTCCGTTACACTATGCAGCAGAACAAGGATGGTTTCTTGTAGCAGAGGTTTTGGTAGAAAATGGAGCGAATGTACAAGCTAAAAATAATAGTGGGAAAACTGCTCTCCATTTTTACGCTAAATCCAGCGGTTCTAATTGTATGGAAATAATCCGGCACATAATCAGAATGGGAGCTGAAGTAAATGACCGTGACAACGACGGAGACACTCCGTTACATTTATGCGATGATGAGAAAGTCAAAGAATTGCTGATTGAATTGGGTGCTGATATTAATGCCAAAAATAAGAAGGGTGAAACACCAGCACAAATGAATCCAAACTTGTGGAAATCATGCAAATAGAACTCAGACACTGAAGAAATATTTCTGTCTCAATCATAAGCTTTAATACATAAATATGCTGACGTTAACTATAACTTAGTCAATAATACTTATTCTTTATTAAATGCTCACTGGGCAATGTTTTATGCTCTACACTTCATATGAAAATTCTGTATTGATGTTCCACAAAAACATAAAAATGAACATAAGCTGAAGGACATTCAATTATTTATACCATCTTAGAAACAATAAATCACAAGAACAAATATTTTAAACCACCAATAAATAATAATACAAAAATCATGAGTGTTTAACGAATTCGTTTATTACCATTCTAATTTTCGATCTCATTTGATCTGCAATATTGAAAATAGGTATTTATCAAATAAGGCACAAGAAAATAGCAATGTTGGAAGTGGAAGTTAATAATGAATTGTCAGCAGATTAAAAACCGACTGGAAGCAAAAGTATTTATTCGAGAATTTATTCGACTTTAACAAGCTTTGAATTTAATTTGATATTTATCATATTTATTTTTTGACATACTAACGACTTTGACTAATCAAAAAACGATTCGTTTTGGAACAATTAAAATGACCAAATCTATTCGTTGTCAAGGAATAAGTCGACGTACATAGAGGATTAAATGATTAAATTAAATTCGATGTAACAATTGCGCTGCTTGATTTAAATGTAAGCAACGAAACCACGCATACATGATTTTTAATTACACTTGCACCTGAATGAATAATCTAATAAGTCAAAAATCAAATTATTGCAAGAAATAAAAATAAAATGTTACAATTTTATTCAAAATAACAAGGCGAAATTAAATAAAAACTAGAATTTTTTAAGAAATAAAAAATCGGACTTTTTTAAACTAGGCTAAAACGAACTGACCATTTTGATTTATAAAATGCAAAGATAAAGAAAATGACCATTCTCCAATTAATACGTAAAAATGGAAGTTATAAAAGTAATTTGAACAGTTGAATTGGCTCGTGGTTAATAAACAATTAATTTTGGACAATGCAAAAATAAAAGACCAAATATTTCGGTCAAATTAAATTCCATCTTTTAAACCTTAGACGCTTACTTACTGACTTACTTAAATTATCAATACATAATTTAAAAGAAAACAAATTATTATTTTGTAACATAAATCAGTACAAATTATGTATAAAAGAGTAACATTTAATATAAAAAAGTTGTTTGATATGTGATCGAAAATCCCCACATGACTATCATTTTTGATTGGTTACTCACTTGAATGCTTCAGTCGTCGCCTAAACTAGAACTTCATTCATTTCACATTGTCTGCATCTATTTAGATTAGTATTGTAAATATTTGACGATTAATAGGTATGTACCTACATAACACACTGGCAATGTATTACACAACTAACTAGACTCTTCTTTTGAAAAAATGTCCATTTATGAAGCTTAATCAACCAGGCCTGATTTCCTTTTGTGTTCGTTTCCGTGCCGGATTCTGAAGTGTCTGTGAAAGTTATCTTTCCGATTAAACGAATTCCCACACCGGTCACATTGAAAAGGTTGCTCTTTTGTATGCATAGACAACACGTGACGATATAAATCCTTTTTTATACTAAAAGATTTTGAACATTGAGTACATGAAAAACGATTATCATCACGTTGCTCACACAACTTTCGTAATTCGCAAATTTTCACACAAGAATTGTTGTCAGTTTGAGAAATATGATGTCTCTTCAAACCATTGCGTTGGGTAAATCCCTTCCCACAAGTTGAGCAGACATATGGGCGTTCTCCTGTATGAACCCTTAAATGGGTTTTAAGACCTGAAGATTGACCAAATCTCTTGTCACATATTAAGCAAGCGAACGGTCTGTCTCCACTGTGTACTTGCACGTGTGTTTTTAAATTGCACTTTTGTGTATAATCTCGGTCACATGTTGGGCAGTGGTATGGTCGCTCTCCAATATGTGCTCTTAAATGGTAATAGTGATGAGATGTAGTTGCAAATGTCTTGTCACAAAACACACACTTGATGGATTTGATTTTTGAGTTGTTTCTGATGTTTAAGACTGGTTGAACTGAATTCAAATGATTACTGCCATTGGTAAATTCGTCTGAGTCGTAATTAATTTCATTACTAGTTCGAAGGAAACGTCACTTAAGTTGGCTGAATCTTTTGCCATGCTGAATTAGGTTTGAGTGTCAAGGCTGCATGTCTCGTGCCATAAAGGTTTTATATATTTCGCAACTTTTAAAGCATTAAAAAGTTGGGGTAGCTTAAATCATGTTGAGATATCAAGTCAAAGTGTTCAATGAAATGTGATTAGCTGATTTTCACTTTCACAAGCTAACCTTTACTGGTGTAGTAATTTAACGAAATTTTCAACGTTTTCGTGCAATAAATTATTATATTAATAATAATGGCATGTGTTGACTTATAAATAATAAAAACGTTTTAAATGTCACGTTTGTTTTCAAAATTAAATTTACTATTAAGCATTTTGCAAGCTTTTTGGTATTCAAAATAAAGATAAAAGTCACTTCATCAAATTATTTTGTTCTGCTCACTTCAAATCTAAGTCGCGTACTGATTCTATTCAGTTGTCGTGTTTTTACAAACGGCACATGTCTTCACGTTTATTAGTGTGTTTCTCCAAAGAAAAAGTATTCGTTAAAACAAAAGCATATTAGAAAAAGTTGTTGTTTAAATGGACAAAGAACAGTTCCTTGTCTCGTTTCACTAAATCGTAATAAAGGAAAGGATGTTCTAAGAATGGTCATAAATCGGTTTTTTGTAAAGCTACCACTGTTGAACCCCAAGAAAAATTCTGAGTAGAAATAAAGAGTGCTCCTTATTTTACAGCTACTTGGTCATAACCGTACATAAAACAAGAGCAAAGTACGGAGATAAAACAGAAATAAAAATATATAGTGAGTAAAAAGTACAACAGCTTATTTACGATTGAAACATGCTAAACCTTACATGATGTTGTGTGCACGTGCGTGCGAGGTCATCATGAAGCTGTAAATATGGGGATACCATTTTATAACACCCCCGCAATAAAACCTCATAAACGAATCCATCCCATCCTTTTCGGGAACGCACTTTCCCTTTCTCAAAGGTTTCCTGTGCTACACAAACAAAGAGATTCATGCAAGCCGTTTATGAGTTAGGCGAATGTCTGTGGCTGCATGCCTTTTAATAAACACATGACAAAGGCATCTAAAAGGTTCAAGCCTTTTTCACGAAAAGATGAGAGATGTGATACCTAACTGAATTTCTTGTTGATAAGTAAGGTTGTCATAGCTTGATAACCCTGATAATGGCTACAACAATAAACCAATAACCTGATGCTCATCTTGTCATATTCTATAATTATAAGTAATTCAATAAATGAATTTCAACCACATAGCACTTAGCATATCGGATTCATTATTTTACGAAGTCTGACTTTAAATTCGATATTTGAAGTCAATTTGAACAGCCACATAACACTGTACATTGAATTTGCTAATCTATTTTTCTTTGTTTAATTGCAGCGTTTCAGAATATACGGTCATATCTGACTTGTAAATTTTATGAGTCTCTTTCAAAAGTGTATTTTTATAAAAGTTGTATTGTGAGTTTTATTGCCGGAGGCTATAGTAAAATATTTTATAGAATAACAACGCATTTTTTTGTGTTTCGTCTCACAAATCCTACATTTTTGTACCCTTGTACTTTTTGCATTTACTTTGGGTAATTGTGCATATATGCACATGCATTTTTCTTTTGGACTACTTACATTCCAGAAATCGTTCACAACCATAACAAAACGATAACTTAAAAAGTAAATTCTGTCATCAACGAAAACCCAAATGAAACCGCTGACTGGTTATGAAAGGAAATACATCCAAATAATAATTATGTCATTTCATCAATGTTATATTGGGAAGTAATGCAAACTGAAAATAATAAATACACTTGTCGGTCTATCAATTATCTGTGATAATATTACTGTATCAGTTGTATGCCTTTGTATGGATGAAATGGAGGCAAATAATTTACAAATATATCAAAGTTCTTTAAAGACCATTCCGCCTAATAAAAGGATCACACATACATATTATAAATGCAACGTGACAGTTTTGTTTTTCTTATTCCATCAAAACAATTATTCAGATATGTATGGGCGAATATAATACTGCATTACCTGTCCAAATTTGTGCAAAAGTTTACTCAATGACAAGTCAATTCATTTTCTTATTACTTTATATTAATTTTGAGATGATGTTAAAATTGCGTTTCCGTTGGAGCTAAACACTTTTCTTCTAATCGTCACCTCCCAAGCTTTAGTACAAGTACTAGATTAAACTCTAAAAGTGCCACGCGTGTCGGTACAATACTTACTTGATGGCTTCAAATTTGTTCACAATAAATGCATTAGGTAATGAAAACATGAGCTGACGTGATAGTTTGGGATACGAAATGGATATATTACTTTTTTTTAGATACGCTAATCATCAAATCGAAAGATCCAAACTTTATTTATTCATTTATTAGTATCATTTACTGCCACATTTGTACTTTGACAATTATATTTATTAGAATCGAAATCAAAATGAGACAAATTGCCAGTTCGTAAAATATCTGCCATCTGGGATAATGTTATTGTCACTGTTATTGCCCACTTTTGTTTTGAATGAAAGTAAATTCAGAAAACTCTGTAAAATGAACAAATAACTAATATCGAATATATTTATTTGCCAGTCAACATTCGTTACATTAACATTAAAAATAAATCCAGGTTGCAGGTCAACTGTTTCGAATATTTCGAATAAAGGATCATTTAACCTTTATAGTATCCTAACTAGCTTTGTGTTAGCAAAACGCGTTTTTTATACTCTTTCTTGTTTCGACGGATTATACAAATTTGGAAACACTTCTGTCGACCCAAAATAATCATCTGATGGTTTTTCATGTTTAACCGAACCAATTTTTTCAGTTGTTTGATCAACATCAGTCTTTAATTTCAAATCGGTTTTTCTTTCTTCCTCATTTTCATTAAAATTGTTATACTTTCTCCATTTTAAGGCACGTTGATAAGCTATCTTAGCTCTTTTATTAACTAATCTATTTCTCTGGCCTGATGGTTTAATCATCAATTTTTTGCACTTATTTTTGTTATTCTTGCCTAAAATTAGTTTGCATTTATTCATCACATAATTGTTCTGTCTATCCACTAAATTATTTAAAGACTTTTTCCCACTTTGCTTGGTTTTGTCAATTTTAGTAGCTTCACTCGACATATTAGCTTCTTCTTCCCTCTTCTTTTTCCACCAAGCTGAGGCAAAATCCAACACCCCACGCCTTCTAGCACCACCTTAGACGGAATGTTTTTAAGACGATTTTCATATTCCATTAAGATTTCAGACCACGGCTTATGTTGACGTTTACTCCTGAATCTACTTTCTTCAATATTTTTTCTTTCCTCTTCACTTATTTCTCCTTTTGACTGCTTCAGTTTATAGTGTAAACTAACTTTTAAGTGATCAGTGATCTCGTTTAGGTGTTCGTTCCCAATGTGATGATAAATTGTGTTTTTGTCTAAATAATATCGCTTTTCTGTTTTCTTGCCAGCGATACTCTCCAATTTGGGATCATTACAGTACAAACAATAGTAAACCTCAAATTTTTCCTCTGCTACCCAATTTAATTGATTGTTCACTTCATTTTCCATGAATTCACGGACGCACCAACAGTAATCCGTGGAAGACAGACCACAAGGTTTAATGTGGCGAAATTTCTCAATATAATGATGGGACCATTCGTGTCGATTGAGTTGTTCTTTGGTGGAAAATAGTGGTGGATATTTTTTACGTCTACATTGGCTACAAAGTAATGTGGTCTAATTGCATTCCGACAAATTGATTTGTTGTCGGTTTTCTTCAAGAGCTTCTATTAAGTTTTTATCTAGTCGAGTCAATTGAACTGTTGGCTGCAAAAGTTTTATACCTACAAAATAATTAAAAAATTAATCACATTTTGTAAATCCTTTGAAATAAAAAATGTTCAAAATTTGTTTGCTTACTTTTTTTCCTTAGCCCTCTTTTTCAATTTTTCTCCATAGTTCATACTGTCGTTATCCGAATCCAATTTAATAAGGTCTCCAAATTGTTCCAGTTTCAGTTGACGTTCTATTTGAAGTCTTTCAATTTTCTCAATTAAACTTACTACATCATTTGAAACTTGACTGCATTTTAGACAGCACCATTTTTCAAGCACACAGTTTTTATTTTCACTTCTCTCTTCGCATTCAAGTCTTTTAAAGATCTTTGTTAGTGTCACCTTAACACTATCATTAGGTGGTAAAATTAAACGTGTGCACAAATAGCAGTTCATTTTATAAATTTAAATTAATTTGTGCAGTAATCAAAAGTATTTACCAGATTGGTTTGGTTTGATGAAGTTTGTAAGCTGTTTTTTGTGCATAAATAATGTTGGTTCGCCTTGATAAACACAATTTGACCAGCTGGATATGGGTGCCGCAATTGGGATGGGGTAAAATGCATTGAAAGAGTGAAACCAAGAGTGCAGCAGCTTTGCTCTCAATGTGAGAGGAGAACACGTGTTTATATTCATGTGCTTTGTAAAAATAGAAATAGCGTTGTTGCATGTAAATGTCCATGCAAAAAATTGAATAGCGTTTTCCTATCAAATTTTTTTTTTGGGTTAAAAAATGCAGTGATCATAAACTAGTAGTCCTAACCAGCTCTAAGACGGTAAAAAGCCAATCATATTCAAGTACAGAAAACTTCCTATTATTGAGAAGCTTGATACCACTGATACCTGTATCCTTTTACGGTAAATATACACACAAATTTTCATATATGATGGAATATTGTCCAAGGGAACATCAATATAAATTATATTTTTTATTACGTATGTTAATTTTTCATTTATGGTTCATATTTGATGTACGTTATCCGTGCAGAGATTGATTTTCGATACAGTCAAGCTAATAATTTTTGTATTTATTTTCATATTTACATAACTTGTAATATAAATCATCGAATTATAAGTTTC
>JAQFZG010001887.1:0-18915 GCA_034695465.1 Entomobrya nicoleti
AGTGCATACTCAGACGGCATGGTGCCTTTCATACATTAGCGCATAACTCTATGCTATCTCAATACATACCAGCACACATAGCCCTTCTGCGCAGATACCCAAGTCTCCATACAACTGATATATTCGACAAAAGTAAAATTTAGAACAATCCTTCGTATGACTAAGGAAAAGACTTTTATTTAAACCAATTGGGCACTTAAAAACCGGATCAGGTTCTTCGGTTGGTTGCTCTGTTGGTACTGTAACCACAGTAGTTGCTAGAGTTGTCGATGCTTCCATACATTCCGGAACGTTTTCGCAATAATCACATATTCCTCCCGTCCTAATATCAAAACACAATGCAGCTGCACATGCCATTGCTTCAGGTATACCACCTTTATTACATTGGTAATATACAGTACAGTTAATCGGATCTCGTATAAATTGGACATCTGGTGTACATTCCGGTTTAAAATCTTCTGCAAATACGTTCTACAAAGATATCGTAAAAAATTAGAAGTTGTCTTGGGTGACTAATTAATACACACGGTATCTTTTAGAAATTAACTAAAGTGGTTAATGAAATAAAACTTACAATTGTTCCAGTGCTAACGTATAATTCTATAGAAATGAAAAAGATCAGTTTTGTAAACATGTTTTTAGGGATTTTAACTCAATTTTTAATTGAATTGAAACATGTTCCTGGCTATTTATTTAAATCAAGTATTAAATTAATATTTCTAATTGACTAGTAGTGTTTATCAACGAACTGGGTTCTCTGCAAAAAAAATACATTTGATCCTCAAACAGACCCACATTAAATACAACGCTGTATAACTTGAGCTAATTGTGTGTAATCCAAAGCTATTCAATACTTGGATAATTGAATGTTGGTAATTTAATAAGCATGTTTTCCTTTTTTTGAGGAAAATTTAATGCAAATAGTTTAATCAGTTTTCCAATATTGCATCATATGAACTATCGTCATAATTTGATAAAATCACACGTTTGTTATCGCCTGCGTTAGTAGAACAGTGTCCAGAAAACTGTATGACAATAAATTGGGTAGATATTTTTTTAGCAACACACTTATCAAGTAAAAGAGGAAATTTAGGTTTTTATTTATATACAACCGAACTGAATGTCATCTCGAACCATCTTTATTGACAAATTAAAAAATATAGTCATTTTATTACAGTCGGTAGGTAACTATGTGTAAGCTAATCCGATTTAATTATCAAACAGACCGCAAAATAATCATGTTTTATGCTTTATTAATTTTTTACTTTAATAATGATGAGTTATCAATACGTTCAATCATAAATATAAGAGCAGTTTATCTAACTGACATCAACACTTAATTTATTACAACATATAAAAAATTAAATAATTAATTTGATTATATTACTTTAACCATTTACAAGTCAGAATAAACTCACCTTTTTTAAGGACTTTTTAAAAGGTCTTTTTAAAACCTCAACATAGCAAACATTAAGTATATAATTAGCAGCTAAACATTATTTTATCAGTTCAAACGGAAGATGGATCGTATCTGTTAAGATGCAGGAAAAAAGACACGTCCTTGTCATTTTGTTCCTTTTGAATCCTTAACTGGGCAACCATCTGCAACAGCTGTTGATGAGCTTGATCTTGAAGAGGATCTTTAGATAATCCCATTTCTTCCCCATTCACAAAAACAGGAAATTGGTCCAATTGTGTATCCCGTTGTTCCAATGCTTTATTGGAAATCCTGGTACATTCATTTTGCTCCTTTTTAGCGGTAGTCTCATTAGTCGTTGTGTTCGTCATCGTTGTTGTGTACGCCCTCACCCTGGGAACTTGACTAATCTGCTGAATAACTGGGTTATCCCCATGCGACTTCCTGTGTCTCACCATATTAGAATACTGAGTATACTCATTTGGACAGTGGGTACACTTAAACAGCTTCAAGTCATGTTTCATCTTCTTGTGTTCCAAAATAAGGGGAAAACTTTCAAAAGTCATGCTACACAAAGAGCATTTGGTCCTCCTTTCTCGCCATTTGATAAGCTCAGGGGAGTCGTCTTCGTCACCATGGGCAGCTTTAAGGTGCCTCGTCATATTTTGGTACTGAGTATACAAGTTTTTACAAATTGGACATTCAAAAGTCTTCAGTTCGTGACGTTCAGCTGCATGCTTCAAAAGTAGATTCCGATCCAGATGGGTGGTAGGACACTGGCTACATTTATAAACAGCTGATTTGGTGAAAACTGGCTTCTGGTCAATAATTTCTTCGGTTTTGATTAGAGATGGACGTTCAGCCGGAGGGTTTCCCGTGACCTCTTTTCGTATTTCAGATATCTTTCCCATATTGACCGCTGTATTTCCAGCAGAGGACCTTTCAATGGATTTCTCTTCTTTATCAAAGTTTCCAGTTTTTGGAGACATCATTTTGGTGTCAGTGTCACATGAAAACTTGTTCCCGGGGCAGTGAGTCCTCTCCTGGTGTTTTCGCAGACCACGGTTGTCCTTGAAGATAGAACTGCAGAGGTTACATGCATAACTTTTGTTACGGTGAACTAGGTCGCGGTGGCGACGAAGATAGCGATGGTCAGTGAATGTGGTGGGGCATTCATCGCACTCGTAGGGATGTTCTTCAGTGTGTTGATTCATGTGGACTTCTAAGGCTTTGTAGCCTTGATAAACGTTGGAGCAGAATAAGCACCGATGAGGAAGCCAATTGGAGGAGGTTCCGGGAGGGAGTTCAGTCCAGATGGGGTTTCCCATGACTACTTTTTCGACTCCAGACATTTCCTTCTGGATTTTTCCTACTTCAGATTTCTTAGCCTTGTCGATTTTGATACTTTTCAAACTCTCCAAATTGGTTTTCGAAGAAGTCTTTTTGGTTGCACCAGGCAACTTGCCAAAATGATCGCCATGGTTTTTACCCGCCTTCCTGATGACCTCTTTTTCTATTCCAAATTTCCTTTCCGTCTTGATCTTACTATGTCCAGATGATTTGTCAATGGATTTCTCAGCCTTGTCCATTTTTACTGTCTTTGAAGCCAGCAAATTGCTTTTTGACGATATCCTTTTGGTGCCCCCCGTTGCATTGACATGACGATCGCCTTGGTTCTTCCCAGCTTTCCTGATGACCTTTACAGACTTTTTGGCGACCCCTTTAATTATTCCAGCTTGAACTACAGACACCCTCCTTCCTTTCTTGGGGCAGCTAATTTTCGTGACGACTCCAGAGCAGGAGCCTCGATCCCGATGCCTATTTAAGGTGCCTTGACTATAATACTCTTGATGACATCCTCCGCAAATGTACTTCTTTCCATAATGAACTATATCCTTATGTCTACGCAAATATACACTCTCCTTGAAGACATCACTGCAAAGGTCACAAGGATATCTTTTGTTACGGTGAACCAAGTCCAAGTGGGTACTCAAGTAGCGATGATCAGGGAACGTGGCAGGACATTCAGTACACTCGTAGGGATGTTCCCCAGTGTGTAAATTCATGTGAACTTCTAAGGCTTTGTAACCTTGATAGACATTGGAGCAGAATAAGCACTGATGAGGAATCGGATTGGGAGAAATCCTGGATATCCTTTTACGGGGGGCCATCCTTTCGAAATCTGACCTTTACCGAATACAAGAGTTGGAATTGTATGATGAGTAATCTATTAAAACCAAAAGTAAAAATAAAAGTTTAAACTTTTAAATTAAAAAGGCACAAAATTAATTTTGTTTTTTGACTTTAAAGTATAAGTCCTTCACTTTGAAAATTAATTTTACTTACTTTATTTGGTTACTGCTTAATTCACAGAATTCACTGATTTAGTTTTTTTTAAGTTGAAAGTATTTAGGTATATGAAGAGCACTCCCCAGTCACAGCTGACTCATATGCGATTGAGTAAGATTTGGCATGTGAGTCATGTGACTACGTGATGACAACGCAACGACAGGGTGCTGAGTGCTGTTACATTCATGCACATGTATTTATCATGTGTCCAGTCCAGTCATTTCAATTGTCGTCGGAGAGAGACTTGTGCAACAGAGGTCAGAACGTCAGAGGTTTTTTTCCGGATGTCCCGCCAAAAAAAATTGATGACTTAATCGAATGCAATGTTTTGATTTTTAAAAAATGTCAACAATTCTATCAAATATTAAGTAGACAATTAAATAAAATCATAATATTGAGATTTAAAGAAAAATTATGCACCCAATTAATTGGATCATTGCTATGGTGCAAAAATTACACACAAAATATAAAACTAAATTGAGTCCTTGAAAATGAGTCTTCTCAGTTAACAATTTTATTTACTGACCATCGGTTTTGTATATAATTTATAAAACAATTAATCAATAAGACAAAGTCTTTGCATCTCATTTTAAAAATAACCTGTTAAGTCCTTACTATAATAGATCAATAAACAAAATAAATATTTTGATAACATTTCATGACACACCTTTTTACATTGTACATTACAAGCAAGAGAAACCCAATAATAAGTAGGAATAATTAATTTTTTAATTACCAAAAAACATTGGCAATTTAATAAGGCAGTAAGTTTTTAACAAATTTCTAAAGCTCAAATGGAAGCAAGGTCAAATCTATTAAGATGTAGGAAAAATGATACATCCTGTTCAAAATTTTGTTCCCTTTGGGTCCTCAACTGGCTTACTATTTCCAACAGTTGTTGATAAGCTTGATATGGAGCAGGACTATTGTCAGAGGAAATCCCAATTTTATCCACCTCAACCATAACAGGATACTCCTCCAAATTATCCTTTTATTCTTCAAATTCCTTTGAAAATTTCGGAGTGACTTTCCTTTTGATCTTCTTCGTAAGAGTTTCAGTTTCGTAAACTGGCTTCTGGTCAAGATGGGTTTCGGGGGGAGATGATGGGTGTCCAGGCAAAATTTTTGAAGACATCTTTTCGGTGTCGTCTGATGTTTGTGGGCACTGGTGGTGAGGGAGCTGATTGGAGGAGATGGACTTGGAATTCATTTTCCAAGGAGGGGCCATCATGTCCTTAGTCTCGACCTCACCTTTCCAATTGGTGTGGTGGGTGCTCTAATTTAAAAAATGAAACAATTAATTATTGAATGAACTATTAGAGGTTTTTAATTAGGGACTTAAGTGTGTCTTCAAAATTGCAATTAAATTTAATGTGTGATGCAATAACGGAAGGTGTTAATTTTTACTTACCTGTCTGATTACTTATCTAGCAGAATACTCAAAAATAACTAGTACTGTAAGTATTATATAAAAAGTGCTTTAAGAACTTTTGGAGGGAGAGAGGAGAGTGGGAGTTGTCGTAGTAGAGCAGAGTAGAGTATGTATGTATGTAGTGTGGAGTGAATGGGGATAGCATTATGTTGCATCTTCTCTCTTTCTAGCTTATCAAGTAGGGTTTTTAAGGGAGTGTGACTGCTTATTTCATCGTTTATTTGAAAGCAGGCAAATTTATTTTGGTCTAAAAATAGACATTACGCAAAGTAGGTAGTGTGTAAAGAGGGCAGTGTAGAGTATCATGTTTACTGGATAAAATGGATGTGAAATGAGAATAAAGTGATAACATGAGCAAAATATCATCTTTTTTTAAACAAGCTTTAATTTATACAGCTATTTTTAAAATTCAAAAAATAGAACTGTTTTATTAAATGGGTAAGAATACAAACGAAATCAAGCGTATTAGTCGGTTTCCATGGTAACCTTAATAACTATTTATTTATAGCCTTGCAACTGGCTACTTGATGCAAAAATGTAAATGTAAAACAAATATGAAATGCACAGTAGCTTGCAATGCTATTTGTGAAAATATCAAAGTTCAAATTAGTCGAATTACAAAATACAAATTTGTAGAAATGTTACATTGTCAAAATGTCAAATTGAAGAATTATAAGAAGGAAAAGGCTGACTTTGACACATATTTTGGATTACTTTTAGGACCAAAACCATTTAAAGTTGGGGTTTCGTCTAGAAAACGATGAATAACTTTTCTATTTTTGTTAAATGTCTGAAAGTTCGGTAGTTCCTGATATAAAAATGAAATGAAATATAATTGTATATTGAACTGGCTGCTAGAATGTAAATAGTTCATATTTTTGCAGTGCGGACTTTTGGATGTCATACAATAAAATGTTAGTACATTCAATAACATCATTTTAAATGAAAAAATGGAGTTGTGTCAATTTTTATAAACAGCATTTTCTAAAACAAATGTACCACATTTAAATTTTAATAAAAAATTAAAATTTCCTAATTTATCTTTTTGTATTATTTTTAAATTAATTCAATCCAGCCATGGTCTTCATCAATAACTGAATTTTCCAATACGTTCAAATTTTAACTAAATCTGTCTAGAGTTACCCAGGAAATTTCCATTTCAAGACAAATTTTATTTAACATGGGAAGTAAATGAAAACTGTTAAAGGCTCAAAAATCCGAGCTCATTTTGACGTGCTAGCTTAATACTTGCTTTAATTATCATTATCTTAATATAGTTGAAGTATGAGAACAATTGATTTCTCTAGATTTCCGATCAATACAATTGTTTTTTCTTAAAGTTCTAATTAAGCTTTAATTAATCTTTGAATATTAGATGGGTTACACTTTATCGCATATTCTACTATTATTTAAATAGCATCAGTACATTTATATCGTAAAATAACAATCCTTACAATAAAATACCATTAGCTTCGCAAACATAACAAGAGAGATACTTAGAGGTAAACGTGGGTGCAAATACTGACACTCTATAAAATACGTATTGGTCAAATTATCATTGAAGCCATTTAGTAGAAAATAAATTCATGTGACATGAAAATTATAAGAAATATATAATGGTAAAATCAATCACGTTCTAAACCGTCTACATAGTTTGGTGGTCTCAATAATAAAAAGTCTTGGGAACTATCAAAAATAAATCTGAAGTACCATCAGTCCAACAGCAAAGAAGAAACCTCCTCCATCGTTAACTCTCCCATTTCAATTTCCTCCATCGATTACATTTCAATCATTACCCTATGGTCCATATAAATATTAACTTTTAAGCGTTCACGTCTGCTTTTATACACCGTCAAGATATTGCTAAAACCACTCGTTTCTTTCTAGCGAATATCACTTTTTAAAGCATAAACATGGATTGTGGAGAAATTACTCCAGAGAATCTTAAAAAGTGCACAAATTTTCAAAATATACGTAATGATATTTATTTAAAAGGCTGCTCACTTTTAAAACAAGTAAATCTACTCCGCATTAAAAAATTATTAAAATTTTCAAAAGATAAATAACGTTCTAAACTCGTTTTTATTCTTTTCACCAAGCAAAATCTTTCCAACATACTCATTTCACAGTATCCACAAACAACTTCACAAATCAATACAAAAGCCGACACAAAACAAAGCATTTGACACAAAATCACAACCGCCCATAAATGCTTCTGTTGTATTGAGTCTGCAATTTTCTCCATAGCTGGATCTATAAACTCGGTTTTATTATGATGTATTTCAGAATAAAATGCCCAATCATTCCACTTGCTCATAAATCCACCTTCATGAATTCTTTCAACAGTCTGCATCATCCACAATCGATTATTTGTCGAAATCACTAAAAACCATGGTTCAACGTCAACCTCTTCCTGGACAAACATGCACTTTAGAGAGCTGCCAAATTTATTTTTGAAGTTTGCTGTCTCTTGGTACATATACCAAATATTCCAATGCGATTGTCGAATCCAACCTAATTTTTGATTAATGTAGTCAAAGTAGCGGACATTTTTTCCAGTTCCACAAAAATACCTTGTGCATATTTTGCCTTCTGTACCATTTTCTATTTTATATCCTGACTTGAAAAATGCATCTATTGTTGCAAACGGTGAAATTGTTTCTTCTGTTATTGTGAGACCTGTGATTTCATTTTGATAAAGTTCCCAAAATAGAAAACTTGAAGACAATAATAAAATTACTAGAGCTCCCTTATGCTGAAGTTTTACACCGGAGCATGATAATAAGTAGAAGGATTCTATCAACTGTTGCATAAATATATAGCATAGTTTCGACAATTTGTCAAGATCACATTTAAGCGTGTAATATAATGTGACAACTACCCAGACAATAAAAAACCCAAGCCAGCAACCAATACTTAATGGTTTGATAAAAGTGTCGTACGCTAACTGAGTAGTTTTGTTTCTAAACTGGGAATCAATGCAGTAATGATAAGATTTGCCTGAATAGTACTGTAAATACATGCCTTCGTACCAAGATATGCTGAAATTGTTACTCGTCCGCTTAAAGTCATTTGCCATAAATGGGCTTTCGTTAATGTTCCAAAACTCTTTATACGTTAACGTTAAATTATGTATTTTCGCTAGTTCAGTTGCCAACATTTTTTTCGCCCAACAAAAAAAAGCGCTGGAAAGAAGGCTGTAATTACGGGTATTGTGAATAATGTCACATAAGTAGTTTTTCTGTTGATTTTCCTCATAAAATGAATTACCGGAATACGCTACATGTGAAAATATTTCCATATCATGAGCATTCCAGAAGATATGTTTGTTAATCTTCCGCACTTGTTTCTGGTTTATATTTTTGGAGTTAAGGAAGCTTAAACTTTCTTCACTTTTCGATTTAAAAGAGATTCCAACGCCAAGTTTGAATGAATTCAAATTTACTAAATTCACTGATTCTGAGTATTGTAGCAGTAGTTTAATCGATGGGCTGCTAAAAATATTTTTATTTATTTGCATACACAACGAGTTGCTCATAAAACGAGTAACACATACTTGTTGTTTTGCATTGTAGTTGGTAATGTTGTAAACGAATATTAAGACTGAATCTGTTTTCATGTAGATATTCTCTGGGTTCACGTACTTAACACTTTCACCAACATTAAACAAGACATTTGATGTCGCTAGGATCACGCTTATATGTTTGCGGTGTCGGTTGAATAAATAGTATACAGAATTCTTAGAAATGTTACCTGGGAGCAACATTTGTGGAATGAAATATCCGTTATTGTGAGCAATTGATGGAAAAACATTGCCAATGAAGAACAAAACGATGTTATCTCCATCGTTAATTAACCGAGGGAAAAACAATTTGAAAATATCAACTTGAGATACTCCTGGGGTGCAGAAATTTAAAACTATGCAAAACTTGCTTATAATTGATAGCATTGTTGCTTGTTGGGATTTTCAATTTTATGAAAAGCAGTTTAAATTTTCAACAAACAGTGACAATATTATATTTTGTTTTAAGCTTTTGAGTTTTTTCTCTTACTGAACCAGTAAAAAATAAAAAAGGGGTTACATGTTATGATAGTGTCATATTGGGTTGAATGCTTTATAAACATGTTGACTACAAGAAAAATCAATTATTTAATGGCTTTTTCTAATTAAAAAAATACATTAGGCTGATGTAAGAAAAACAAACTGTATTTTTTCGATTGCTCACACATGGATACATACTAAGGAAGATTATGACGAGTAAAATGGGGAGCTTTTATAAGTGTTTGGGTTCCAATATCGAAATGGGAAAAGTTTTTGATAAAATTTAATCAGATTGCCGGCCTCGATCTAGAACAAACACGTGGCGTGGATATCGTGATGTGGCATCGTAATCAGAATGCGAAACTAATCACTAATCAGCAAAGCGTCTGATGTCTGATAAAGTAGGAATAATTTCTTTTGAATATTTTGACGCTTTAAAATAATTTGCGAGGATAGTTGAATTTACAGAACCATTACTTTAAAAAAAATTGTATGCTATTAACGGGTCATTTTTAATTAACGGGTCACTTTCCATTATGGGGTCACTTTCAATTAACGGGTCACTTTCAATTAACGGGACACCGTCAACTAACGGGTCACTTTTATCTTTAAATTTAATTCGATAGTATATTTAATTAAAGTGAATTAAGTTTCAATGTATACCAAAATTAGATTTTTGATAACAGATAATAATAAAATTTAGATAAGCAGTACAAAATAGCTTCTCGTATTTCAATAATAAAAAGGAGAAGGGATATCCCTAATCCCGAAAGCCCAATAAGAAAAATAACCAATATATTTCCCTTCATGCTCGGCTTTTCTAGTTGAATATCCGGGTATTCTATATTATCAAACCTAAAAGCAATTACACTCTGTAACCATTCAAAAATTCCTAATTCTGTGACGAGCGAAGCACTTTTGATAACGTTGAAAGGTATACTTCCTTGTACATAGATTTTGATTGCTTGTACACCAAACGATTCTTGTCCGATGTTAGAATAGGAGCTTGCACGAAAAAGAAGTTTCGAGTAGTATTTAGTAACATATCGAGGTAGCAACCAAGCTGATTTTTCTGGGCAGTCTTTCAACTCGTCATATATTACCTTTGACTGTTTGTCAAAAAAATTATTCTTGAACGCTTTTTCCCATCTATTTTTCTGTAGGGGAATAAATTGCGTTGGTTCGATAGCTTGCACTAATGAATCATATCCGAGTTTTGCAAGTATATTAAGGCTTTGAAGTGGTTGCAAAATAATAGGTACCCACTTAGAATATACAATAGCTGATAATAACTCCTCTAATGTTTTCTTTCTACTCACTTGATGATTTTTGTCTTGTAGCAATCATGCTGTTTCAACCCATGTAATCATAAGAATAAAAAGCAGTTTCTGCTGTACCGAATATAGATGATTTTTCGTTTGCTGATTCTACTTCAATTTCGTTTGGCTCCGATATTACAAAATGAAACTTTTGCACATTTTGAACTCATCAAAGGGAAGCGAGCTATGCCCTTGACTGTTACAAGTAATGAAGCTTAGCGAACTAAGGAGATTTGTAATTTGCAAAAGAGCATTTGGCTTAAATATTGCATCGATTCTTATCAAAAACTCATTACGAAATGGATACTCTTCACTATTTAAACTGGAAACATTTCCTAGAATCTCGTTCAAGAGGAATGCAAAAACTTTGGCCGAACGATTTTGTGTATCAGCATCAAAGTTGTTCGCTAGTTTGTGTGCATTTAACCTACGACTAGCCGAATGAAATCTTTCGCTAGCCTCCGTTAACAATTTGATGGAATCGAGCATTTTTTGACCAAGAACACTTCTAGTGGCTCTAGTGAATTTGCAAGACGACAAGAGTGCTCAGATTCATACACACGCATTTTTATCACTTATCCATTCCATTCAAATCATCCTTTCAACCCAATCGTCAATTCGCCAGAGTGCACCACCACCGTGATGCGTCTTAGATTTTTTTTCAAATGTCCCGCCAAAATATTAATTCTGATGACTAAACCGAATATAATGCAATGATTTAATTTATAAACTGCAAAAGCATACTTAAATGTCTGCAAAAAATTGCAACTACTAATTAAGTAGGGAAGCCAAATTAAATCAAAATATTGATGTTTAAACACATACATGACTTACATATTTATTTATTTTTCTGGTGAAAACAATGAGCATTTTTTAGTTAAATTTTTTATTAATCACTGGTTTTAGAGATTCATAGCACACTTTTAGTCCTAAATACAAAATCATTAAGTATTTTATTTAAATAACCTCTTAAATTCATTTCAACAGCATTCCACACAAATTAATTATTTTGATAACATTTCATTGACATGACCACCAACTTAAAAGTCAGATTAATTAAAGCAAAATTATTAAATAGAAATCCATTTGTTTAAAAAAAATAAGTTCAAACGGAAGATGGATCATATCTGTTGAGATGCAGAAAAAAGGACATATCCTGCTCCAACTTCTCTTCATTTTGAAGTCTTAAATTGGTAATCATCTGGAGCAGTTGTTGATGAGCTTGATCTTCACCACCGTTGACAAAAACCGGAAATTCGTCCAATTTATTCGGTTCCTCTAAAGCTTTAGTTGAAACTGTGGCGGACTTGTAAGCGGCAGTGGTGGAAACCATAGGACGACCTTCGGTATGATGATGGGACTTCCTGTGTCTCGTCATATTACAATACTGAGTATACTCATTTGGACAGTAGGTACACTTAAACAGCTTCAAGTGATGTTGGATCTTTTTGTGTTCCAAAAGAAGGGCAGAGCTTTCAAACGTCATGTTACACAAAGAGCATTTCGTCCTGTGTTCTCGCCATTTGCGAAGCTCTGGAGAGTCGTCTTCGTCACCATGGGCGGTTTTAAGGTGTCTCCTCACATTTGAGTGTTGAGTATACAAATTTTTGCAAATTGGACATTCAAAAGTCTTTCGTCCGTGACAATGGGCTGCATGCTTCAAAAGTAGGTTGCGATCCAGATGGGTAGTTGGACACTGGCTACATTTATAAACAGCTGATTTGGTGACCACTGGCTTCCTCCGGTCAATAATATTTTCGGGTTTGGTCAAAGGTGAGTGTTCAGCTGGAGCGTTTCCCATGACTTCTTTTTCTATTCCAGATGACTCTTTCTCAGCTTTGGCAAAGTTTCCAGTTTTTGAAGACATCGTTTTGGAGTCACTGTCAAATGACGATATTTGCATGTGGTGAACCTTGTCCTGGTGTCTACGAAGGTCACGGTTGTCCTTGAAGATTGAACTGCAGAGATTACAAGGATACCTTTTGTTACGGTGAACCACGTGGTGGTGGCGACGCAGATAGCGATGATCAGTGAATGTGGAGGGGCATTCAGTGCACTCGTAGGGATGTTCCCCAGTGTGTTGATTCATGTGGACTTCTAAGGCTTTGTAGCCTTGATAGATATTGGAGCAGAATAAGCACTGATGAGGGAGCCGATTTGAGGGGGTCCCGGAGGAGGAGATGGATTTCCTTTTCGGAGGGGACATCTTCCTGACTTGACCTGACCCTTCGCTGAATGGAAGAAGTATTGGGCGAGCATTATCAATGTGGCGATAATATAGAAGTGTCCCCCCTTTGGTATAATTTTCAAAAAAATAATATTTTTTGAAAAGTTTATTTTTACTAAAAAATGTAGAGATGAGAGTGTTAGGTTCGGTTAGGTTAGGTTTTAAGCTGATTTTAGAAGTTATGTTAGGTTAGACTAGGTTTTAAACCGATATGAGAGTTAGGTTCGGTTAGGTTTTATACTGATATTAGAGGCTAGGTTAGGTTAAGTTAGGTTATTTTAAGTTAATCTCAGATCGACACAAGTTTTTCTGTCAAAAAATAAAATAAAATTTTTCAAAAAAAAAATTATACCAAAGGGGGGACCCTTCTCTAAAACTATCGCCATATTGATAATGCTGACCGAAGTATTGCGTTGTGGTATCCTATTTAAAACCAAAAAATATAAATATTAAAAAAATAAAACTTTAAATTAAATTGATTTTTTGAATTGCAGTTAATTTTGAGTTAAGGTAATGAAAGATGACATCATTTCAGTTACCTTTTTAATTGGTGGTTATTCAGCAGGATTCCGTTTGATAAAAAAATATATTAATCAATTTCCCTAACACAGCTGACTGGTGGTGTTCTTGGCTAATAATGTCCATGAAGTGATTACATTCATTCACACGCATATTTCTACCTGGACAAGTTTAGTCCAGTCAATGGTCAGACGCACGTCCACATGGATTTTGAATAGCCCGCCAGAAAAAAATACTTCAATGACTAATTTAAATGCAATACAATTAATATGGTTATCAAAAAAAACTAATGAAAACTCTCAGAACGCGCAAAAAATGTTGTTTGTACTTTAAGTTATGGAAAAATTGGCACATTATTTTTTTTAATATTTAAAATTTAATTAATCATTTTTACTTTGAGTTTATGAAAAACCTTTTCTTTAAAAAAATATTTACAGAATCTTTTTTTTTATAAAATTGTTATCTTTTAATTAAATATATTTAACAATTTTAAATGGAGGATGGATCATATCTGTTGAGATGCAAGAAAAACATTTCATCATTCTGATTTCGCTCATTGCTTAACTTGCTACTTAACTCGAGTACTTTATCATAAATTGACATGTCTGAAGAATCAGCTGTTTTCTCCAAATTCATCCCGATCTCAGGGAAGGTTTCCGTTTCCAATGGTGGTGAAACTGGACTAGACATTTTGACTGGTCCCGCCCTTTGTACTGTAGATTTTACAGATGTTGTATAAACTCGGGGGACCTTAAGGGCATTACCCTTCTCGTGTGATTTACGATGCCGGAACATATTAGAATAAGCAGTATACTCATTGGGGCAGTAGGGGCACTTAAACAGCTTCAAATTGTGTTTCTCCTTTTTATGCTCCAAAAGCGAGGAATAACTTTCGAACTTTAAGCCACACTGAACACATTTAGTATCCCTTTTTACCATGGCTGCATCTTGATGGGCCGTTTTCATGTGTCGGTACATATTGCAAGGCTCCGTGTACACATTGTTACAAATACGACATTCGAATATTTGGCGTCCGTGACATTCTGAAGCATGTCTCCAAAGTTGGTTACGATCTGAATGGGAAGTAGGGCACAAGGAACACTTGAACCGTCCTAGTTTGGCTCCAATTGTGCTGACCGCTGGTTTTCTGGAAGATTTCAATTTCGGAACATTTACAGTTTTCGAACTTTTATTTTTCTTGGAGATGTCAGCTGACTTGGTCGTAATTTTTGAGACATGGATGTCCTTAGTTTTTATGATTAGTTTTCTGGGAGATGATTTCTTTTTCGAATTCAGAACCTTGAGATTTTTCGAAGTTATGGTTTTCTTGGAGATGTCAGCTGACTTAGTGTGGACTTTAGAGACATGGAGATCCCTCGTCGTTACAACTGGTTTCCTGGAAATCCTCCTCCGTTTGGGGGGTTCTGGAATAATTCCTTTCTTCGAAATTTCCTTCTTCGTCAAATCCTTTGTCTTGGGTTTTCTAAGAATTTCCTTCTGGATCTCAATTTTAGCAGTTTTGGGAGTTCTGGCATTCCCTCCTTTCGAACCATTAGAATCTCTGCTTTTAACTGGAATTTTTTTCGTCCCTCTTCCACTTCCGGTTTCTTTTCCCTCTGACTTTAATGGCAACTTCCGGTTTATCTGGGGCTTCACTTCTTTCTTTAACCCTTTCTGAATCGCTTTCCACTTTTTTTCTTTAAGATTCCTCATTTTGATAGAAAACAGTATTTTCTTGACCCCTCTACAAACGCCTCCATCCCGATGCCTTTTTAACGTCACTTGACTGCTATACTGAGTTTTACATCCTTCACAAATATACTTCTTTCCGTAATGAATCCTATCCATGTGACTTCTCAGATCTTGATTCCCAGCATAAGAAGCACTGCATAATTTACATTGAAACCGTTGTCCCAGATGTATCAATGACTGATGTCTTTGCAAATAAGAGAAGTAGGCGAATGTGTCGCCACAATCTTGGCACTCGTATGGAAGTTCCCCAGTGTGAAGATTTGTATGGGACTCTAAGATACTGTATTGTTGGTAAACATTGGAGCAGAATAAGCACTGTTGAGGTTTCGATTTTATTATGGTAAATTTTCCTCGGTTTTTTGGTGGAGCCATTTTGAGTATCAATAAATTCTGCTAAATTATGGTTTTGGGCTGTAAAAAATAAACAGAATAAAATAACCAATATCACTTGCCACTTGTCATTTTGATAAATATTTAATTCATTAAGAAAAGGTAAACGGGAACAAAAAGTGTACTTGTGAGTTTAATTTATTTTTAAACCCGATTATAATTATTAGTAAAAATATACCATATTATTTACCTTAACGATCCCAAAAAAAAATCCAACGAGCCACAGCTGATTTAGTTGACTCAAATGGAATAGTAGAGATGATTTTTGAGGAAAAGGAATACTTTATAAAGTGGGTTTTCTCTCCGCTGCCTTTCAGAAGACTGGCCATAATAATTTCTCTGTCCAGTTCCAGTCTGGCAGTGCAGTGTAATGTAAAAACGTAATCAAATACAAACAAGCATATTATACTTTTTTTCCTTTTCTATTTTAACCTATTTGTGATATAAATATCCTTGAATGATGAAACTGTGCGCATTCATGTATAAGATAAACTGGTTATGTTGGCCTTCTACTACGACCAGATAAGGATCATATTTTACTCAATTTATCATTTATAGATATGAGATCGAGATCCCTTCACGTTTGCTCTGCTTTGGTAACTATGGACAACCCAAACCACTATGTACTTAATTCCCTTTATTGCAATATCGATAAGTTAGATCAGAAGTGTACATTTATTTTATTAACAAATAAAACAGTTTTTAATTTTAATTATTTAACATAAAGATTGAATGCATTACAACAAATTAAAATACTAGTTCCTCAATATAACATTTGTTGACCAAGTATTTACAAAAACAAGTCATATTTTTCCATAAAAAAAAATTAAAAAATTAATCAAACATTGCAAACTTAATAAATTACTTTTGTTAAATTAGCTTTAAGTATTTAAAAACTATCAAATTGAGGATGGGTCATATCTGTTGAGATGCAGGAAAAACGATACATTCTTGTCATAATTTTGTTCCCTTTGAGTCCTCAACTGATTTACTATTTCGAACAATTGCTGATAAGCTTGATCTGGAACAGGAACATTGTTGTCAGAGGAGATCCCAGTTTTACCCACGTCAACAATATCAGGATATTCCTCCAAGTTATCATTTTGTTCTTCAGATTTCATCAAAATTGGGACTTCCCTTTTTATCTTCTTTTTGGTATTTTCAGTTTCATAAACTTTTGGAAGCCTCCTAATATCTTGTTTCATGTCCACGTTTCCAGGGAGACAATGTGACTTCCGATGTCTCAACATATTTGAATGATCAGTATACTCATTTGGACAGTACGGACATTTAACCACCTTCAAATTATGCTTATCCTTTTTATGCTTCAAAAGCAAGGCATAATTGCCAAACATTAAATTACACTGAACACATTTTGTATCCCTTTTCCCCAGAACTGAATAATTATCATTTGGATGCGACGTTTTCATGTGTCGAAACATGTTCGAATAATTCGTGTACAAATTTTGACAAACGGAACACTTGAAAATTTGCCTGCCATGATAATCGGCTGCATGTTTCAAAAGTAGATTCCGATCCAGATAAGTGGTTGGACACTGGCTACATTTATAAACTTGGTTTCTTTGGCTAACAGCTGATTTCTGGATAACATGCGGTTTCTGGTCAACATTTCCTCTAGATTTCACTTTTAATTGGCGTTTGGACAAATTTTTAATCATTCTTTTTCCAATTCCACATTTTCCTTTCATTTTCACATTTCCGGTTACAGATGTCTTGCCAATTGGTGAACTTTCTAAAGTCTCCTTTTTAATTTTTGAAGACATTTTTATCGTTTCACCTGAGCCCTTCTTCGCATTACGATCCCATTGGTTCTTTCCAGTCTTTCTGATGACCATTCCAGATTTTTGGATGACCCCATTAATTATTCCAGCTTGAACTCCAACCATCCTCCTAACTTTGTTGGGGGGGCTAATTTTCTTCACGACTCCAGAGCAGGAGCCTCGATTTCGATGCCTATTTAATGTGGCTTGGCTATAGTACTCTTGATGACATCCTCCACAAATGTACTTCTTTCCATAATGAGCGTTATCCTTATGTTTTCGCAGGTAGAAGCTATCCTTGAACACATCACTGCAAAGGTCACAGGGATACGTTTTCTTACGGTGAACCAAAGCCACGTGGTGACCCAAGTAGCGATGATCAGGGAATGAGGCGGGACACTCAGTGCACTCGTAGGGATGTTCTCCAGTGTGTAGATTCATGTGAACCTCTAATGCACTCGAACCTTGATAAACTTTCGAACAGAATAAGCACTGATGAGGAAGTTGGAATTTTTGAGAAGTTTTCCGCCTTTTGGAACTATTGCCTATAATTGCCAACTCTTTCCCATTCTCAACAAAGCCTTTATACTCTTTTATTGGTTCAGGGGATTTCGACTTCCGGTTTTTCTTCGGCTTCTCTTCTTTCTCTACTTGATTATAAATTCCTTTAAGTCTTTTATCTTGGGGTCTTTTGACCTTGCAAAGTATTTTCTTGACGCCATTACATTTATGCCTTTTTAAGGTAAATTGACTGCTGTACTGGGTACGACATACGGAACAAATGTATTTCTTTCCATGATGAAGCCTATCCATGTGACTTTGAAGATTTTGATTGCCAGCATAAGAAGCACTGCATAATTTACAGCGAAACCGTTGTCCCAGATGTACTAATGACTGATGTCTTTGCAAATAAGGGAAGTAGGCGAAGGTGTCCCCGCAATCTTGGCACTCGTATGGATTTTCCCTGGTGTGAAGATTTGTGTGGGACTCCAAAGTTTGGTAATGGAGGTAAACTTTGGAACAGAATAAACATTGCTGAGGTTTTGATTTCACGATGGAAAATTTTATTGGTTCTTTTGTTGGAGTCATTTTGAGTACCAATAATAATTAGAGTTGTGGCTAAAAATATACAGAATTTATAGAAAAGTTTAATAATTATTAATTTTCCGCAGTTAAAAAAATAAGTTTAGACGATTATTTTTAATTACTTGAGTTAACTTTTTATAATTACAAGAAATGCAGTAAGGTTAAAGGAAACACAACTGATTAAGTTGACTGACAAGAAATGATAAAGATGATATATAAAAATATAAAGTCTTCTGTTTTGGGTGTATACTGTCTTTGTGCTGCGTTTTAAGACAGTGGTCATGTCATAATAATTTGCTTCTGTCCAGAGTATAAAAGTGTAAGGCATATACGAATATTAAGAAACCCAACTCTGTCTACTTATTATTTCAACCCACTTGTTCTTAAAATAAGCATGAATGAAAAAAGTTTGTACGTGCTGATTCACACATAATATAAACTGGTTAGTCTTCTTGCTTGCTTACGGCTTAAGATTTAGGCATTAAGTTTGTCATTCAAGAAAATATTAGGTTTATGTCTTGTATGTTTCCATTCAATGTATGTGTGTATGTACCTATCGTTTCATATTGAATATTTAGATATGTATTTTTATATGTAAAAC
>JAQFZG010001888.1:0-18912 GCA_034695465.1 Entomobrya nicoleti
GTATTTATCATATCGTACAATAATATAATATGGAGCACAAATTGTAGTTTTTTATTGGGACTTGACTTGGAGAGTAATAATAGTATGGTCATGTTAGTTGATCATGTGTAGTATGGAGCTTTCCATGCATGTATACATGTGTCGCTATATCTTCTACAGACCTAGACGGAGGGAGGAGATGCAATCTTTTAACCACTTGACTGAACGGGTACTTTTGCAGAATTTGTAGCGATGGTCGTATACAATAAGTACTACTCCTGTGTACACAATGTATACTGGTAGAATCTCAACGAAAGATTCATTGCTCAGATAAACAACATAAAAGTTTTTCATTCTGCAAAAGTGAATACCAACACACCATTCAGGAGTGTGAGATAGCCAAGTCTTTTTTTATTTGTGCTGGTGGTGTGTATGAACTTGCTGAGCTGATGCTGGTGCTGCTGGTGTTGGGAAGACTAACAATATATGCATTTAACCGACCCAGTTGAATACATTATGCTTTAAAACTGTGAAATATAACAACATACTTAGCAATTACCGTGAAAAAATATAGATAAATACGCCGAGAAACACTATTCACCCTTCTTCTTTGGAATAACAACAAAACAAAACCAACAGCGGCAAACGACAAAACGGGTACTGCCACTACAGCACAGCAGCACAAATAAGAAGATGGAAGGAATGAACGGAAAATGGCAAGCGAATGAAAGTGAAGGAGAGGGGAAGAGAAACAAGGAGAAAAGTAAGGACAAAACGTACATGCAAGTTCATAAATTTTCGGTAACTCTTATATGTCATGAGCAAACAGCCATGAAATCTAATGAATGCCAATAGATCGTCACTAAATAATGTTGTAAATTTTAAGCACACGCATACATATGCACACTGTGTGTATGTCACCAAAAGGGAGACAAGAAAAGAGAAACATCTGAAGAAAAAACTACTTGGGCTTTTGTTTTAATTTTTGCTTGAAATCTCGAATAAACAATAAAAGGTATAGTGTGTGTAGGCATTTGCAGAATAGTGTGTATAGTGAGAACGGCAGCACAATGAAAACCTGAAGTAAATTAATAACTTTGACAACTTTGCGTCTTCACGTCTGACGATTAAGAAGGCTTTGTCGACCATACATATTAGTACGCAAGGCGTACAAATGTGCACTTTTTTGTTTTGATCATTCCAGCAAATGTCGGGTCTAAATAAACAAACATATAGTTGGTTATACTATGTAATGTATAATGTACCTTGCTCATACACAAGATCAACAAAAATGGTATTTTGGGTTTGTGTTGTTGTGTACCCTTCTTCGCCTGCCAAAAGCTCAAGTGTTGAGTAGGATTCCAACTGTTTTAATAAAATTATGTGCTAATTAATGCAGTTATGCTTTAATGGGCGTGAATTCACATGTGACCAGAGAAATTATATAGTCCGAAAAGGACAGTATTCCACTTTGTCTTTTCTCTTTCCCATCACAAGGAGCTTAAGTTTAAGTAAGTGCTTAAGCTTGGAAGTGCTGCAATGCCTTTGATGGTGATAAAATAATGTCGAATCTCTATGATTCTTTATTTAAATGGGTAAACTCACAATAATTGTGTCTGCACTTTTTCAGTACAATTATTTTGCCAACAATATAGAGTCAGTATAGGAACTAATAGTAAGTTTTTTCGTCTATGCAGTATCAAGCTGGCCGTTGAATATATCACGTATAAATGATTTTTTAAACCAAATAATCCTTCCTTGGCAAAAAAGGAATACTATTTATACATTTATTTAATAACGCTACAAGGTTTTGCGTCACCTCACGCTTAAAAGGTATTAAATAATAAAAAATTATTATATCGAAGCAATATTTCCACAAAGCTGCTTTCGTAATGTGATTGCGAAAGCGACATCAATAAATGAGTTTCGCTATCCATCTGCATGATACCCAAATTACAATGGACCAGATTTTGTTTAGTATATTTAAAGGTTCTTTTGAAACACTGGATATAAATATTTAAGTATGAAAACAAATGGTATTTTAAAAATAGTAATCGAAATATTATTAAATCTCTGCTGTATTTAGCTAAAGATCACAGAAGCATGAAAGCAGTAGTCAAAAATACATAAAAAGCTGCAAAAATCGCTTGGAAACCTGTTTTCATTCTCCGCAGCTTTGATGAGTTGGTTGAAGAAAAAATGTCATAACTTTAATACATACATGGATGGATTTCATATTATTTCCAAGAATTGTTTTGAACAGATGACATGGGAACGGAAACTCGACTTCATAAACTTAATTAGGTGTTGTATACGTATGTATGCAGAGTTCACCCTAATGATCTGTAGAGTATAAACCAACACACATGCGTAATATGATACTAGTTATTATGTAAAATATACAAATCAAAATTATTATGTTTTATTGTTAGCATAAAAGGTTATTAAACTTGCTTTCCGGCACACTACGAAAAGCTGAGCTTACTGACTGGGCTACAAAAATAATTAAAACGATTCTGGGACATAGAAGAGTATAGATTGTATTATAAGAGCCCCGCTACTAATACAGGTTATGTATCTTCGTTTCTAGCCATTTGTAAATCATAAGTAGCGTCATTATCTAACCTCCAGGAAAAATTTGTTTTCAATTTTTAATACCCATTTCTTTACCACAAAGCTAATACTATTTTCGATATTTGTATTAGCTACTTGTATTGAAAGAAGGTGAAAAGTTTCTTTTCATTTTTGTATATTGTTTCTTCGAAAGTGTACAGGAAAATGTCATCCAATCTAGTTCTCAAACATTTTTCTGAACGGCTTCCTGTAAAGATGAAAGATATATTTTCTTGAAAGATGAAAAACAAAAATGTAAGCTTCTTATACACATTTTCTCATTCTAAATGAGCAAAAATAATTGACGTTTCTACGCACATAAGCAAATGACTCTAGTTAAAATTCTGGCGCCGTTTTTCGTTAAACACTGCATGACAGGCAATCTTGAGTTTGGAATATATCTTGCCAAGATATAAGTTACGCTCATAGCTACGCAACAAAAGTTAATTAAAAATTAGGTTAAAATTTGTGAAGTACACGACGCGAACTTACAAGCTTGTTCTTGCATGGCACATGTTTCGGGTCAAGTCTGAATCCAATTCGGGTCAAGTCGGAGGTCATTTTGAGTCAAGTCTGGGGCCAGTTTGGGTTAAGTCTGGGGTCAATTTGCGTCAAGTATGAGGCTACTTTGCCCAATTTGGATCAAGTTCAAAAGGTTTTTTAATTGTGTAATTTTGACGTCCAACATGATAAAATTGCGTTTAGTCACCATTTACATATCATGTGAGCAGAAGCAGAGAAGGCAGGACGGGACAGGACGACTTCACTAACAGGAAATTAGATCCGCTATGAGCGTAAGTAAAGCAAACTGCCACATTTCCCAAAAACAGTAACATCCGCATTTATTTTGCCAGATTACGGCCTGTTTAAAGAATAAACTACTTTTCAATATTTTCATATGGAAAATTTTTTGTTCCATTTTGCAATGTTTTTATGAAAACACGTTTTTAACATGACTGGAAAAAACTTTAAACTAGCGCTGCACATATACACCTTGGAATTATATAAGCAGAAAATTCATCAAAAGAAATTTGGGAAAGGTAAATAGTTTATGAATCTGTATGAGGTCTTTGCACTGACAACGGCTACGTGAATGTAATATTACTAAGTTCCCTCTAACTCTGTCTTTTATTTCCTGTGCTTAAGGATGATCTTTAAAATAAATCTACTTGAAAATTAGCTACTACTAACGTCTTTAGTGTCCGCATAGTTAAGTATTCATACTACTCAGCTCTCATCTCCGTCCTTCCCAAGCTTTCATGTTTGAACTCTCCAGTTGGCCAACGCTTAAACGCTAATGTAGTTTGTTTCATGGCCAAACTAGATAAAACGGTTGTCTTTCTTGCACGGAAGTAAGGACCGTACAGTCATCACCGACACATCAGGAAACATACAGCAGCCTTCAAAGAACGACCGCACACTACATATGTACCTACTAATAGTTCTTCTTCCGCATACTCTGTCATGCACACACGAAAAGGTAATAATGTACTCTTGTTGCTACGCTTACATTCATTTCTGAAACAATAATAGCGAATAGAGACTCTTTTACTGGTTTACTTCACAAAGAGACTTTATTACCTCACGTTTCTCTTTCGTTATTATTATTATTTCATTATATTATTATAATTCTATCTCTCTTTTATCCTATAATACTGAAATCCATACCTGGCATACCTCTTTTACCCTTCAGACATTTCACAGAGCGTTGGGCTTTCTCTGCTGCTTATGTAATATTCTCACCACTCATCAGCCCAAATGCTGTTAGGAAACTATACCAACAGTGAACATGGGAGAATAGGGATAGACCAGTCTAACATGCGAAGTATATGCACATCGTAAGTACGTTCATTTGTAGTAGCTATAAATATACAGGGTAAATATCTCAATTCCTACCTTACTCTCTGTTTTTCGAGTTCTCATCACATTTCACCGTTTCCACTCCTTTCCTTTCTCATCTTACAGCAACAACTGGAGAAGTAATTTCCTTTTTGCCGTTTTCCCCTGGAAATGCTTAACTTGTGTAGCTCAAAAATTATGGGGAAAGTAAGTTGTTGGTATATCAGAGTACCAAGCCAAGTTATTTTGCCATCATCATCATCGAGACGAATGAATGTGTAAGCAAAGAGAAGCATTGCTTGTTTTCAGATAATGTATGTATTTGAGGAACTAGAGTACAAGGGAAGTGCTTTCACAATGCCGTTTTATATGTGCTCTGCTACTACTGTGTTTTCTTATTCAACAAAATTTACATCATCATCTCTATTCATCATGAGCAATCAGCAATGTGCATACTATGTTTAAAAAGGTGCCTACGAGAAAATGTGCTTGAAATATTTAACAAAAGGACTACTTCAATATGACTTGACTTGAGTACTCAAGACTTGAGTTTAAGGTTCACAGTAGTGTGAACTGTTTCATTTCTCAAAGTGTAAGGATATGGACACTATCTCTGTGTGGAACAAGTGAAGGCACCACACTGGTATACTAAAATGCTATTCTATGCTTACCACGGTGCCCAGCTCATTATAATATTCATTATTATTTAATGTCATAATCATCATCGCCATTAAGATTAATTGAAAACTTGTAAAGCTTACAGACAGACTAACTAATGAGATTCTGAAGTACAAATAGCGCATTAGAATTTTTAAAGATACAGAATAACAATAGTAATCACTAATGATCATTGTCATTTAAGTGCATTGGCTAAACAAGTTGAAAAGTCAGTGTCAAAAATACCGCAAAAGTTATTTCAATTTCAAAAAATACTACATACTTGGTATTTGGTATTGTTGCAAGAATGTAATATTTTTCCCCGAAGTAACTTGCTTATCATAATAAACAGAATACAACTTTCTCCGGGGCTGTGAATACATGCAGAGTACACAAAATGAGTGATTGGAAAGGTAGTAGTGAATACTTAAGAACAAATCATCACACGTCAAAATTGTACTGTAGGACTTCACGCTCATGCATGCATGGTGTTGAAGAGATGTTATATTGGCACATGACTATCACAGAAAAGTTGCCCCTAAAATAAATGCATGAAATCTTGAACATGAATGATATCATGAACAATTCTCAATTCTAGAGAATGTCCATGGGATGAAATAATTTAAATCATCCACGTAAAATATTATGATTGTACCCATCTTTGCACAGTGAGTTTGTAGAGATCACGAGATGTAACCCAGCTTAACAATAACATATCAAAAATGTAGTACAAGACGTAACAATTTTTTTATGCCAAACATGTTACGCTTTGAATTATTATGTGATGGCTATAAATAGATGTTTTTATTTTACTGATAGCAATGGGATCAGCTCTACTAGTTTCCTTTGAGAAAAGAGTTTTGCTACACGCACGCATGTTGTTCAGCAGTTTTCACTGTCGACAAGAAAAGAAATAATAATAAAAGAAGAAGTGTAGGAAAGTGTACTACTACTATTATTTCCACTGGAAAAGAATAAATGTAACATGAAAGTAAAATCGCGTGTTATCCGAATATAATATTTTCTAGCAAAATGATAAGTGTCAAAGGATAAGCAAAATTTCTACAAAACTACTCAAAAGCAGAAGGGAATTTTACATGTTGGTGAGCATTCACTACTCTAATATGTTTAGTATTACTAGCCTGAATTTGTGCATATTCGTGAACCGTTTGGAATGTTAAGAAACAACAAAATATGATTTCAAGTCGACGACAGGTAGGGATGTATACGAGAAAAAAAATTGTAAGCACCATTCTACAATTTTCTTGTTGCCATAAAGTGCACATAGGTACATTCATGCACCAAGAGCAAATTTTCTTAAAAACACTCGAGAACATGGATTCTTTGGAAGTACCATATGTGTGTGTGTATTCCCTAGTCGTACGCTGCCCGTATAAAAGGACTAAAAAATAAAAGACTAGTAGCGCATGAAAGAATGGGAAATAACTAACATGAAAGTGTGCTCAAAGAAATGAACGGCGAGAGGAGTGAAAGAGAAAAGACAAGGCATTAAAAGGATATTTTAATAGTATGATAAAATATCTATATAGATATTATGTATAAACACATGATATTATATATATTTATACGTAGAAAGTAGCAAAAAAATGTTGCTTCAGGACACACTGAATACCTAAAATGAACATAAGCAAAGTATACATATATATGCATAAAAATATGTAACTTTTGTTAACGTGTGTGTGGAAAGTGAAAGCCATATCCACCTAACTAGAGAAAAAAACTGTGTCTGATTCTCTCACACATTTCTATTGCGTCTTTTTTCTTATTCGGTATCTTTCCCCTTTCTCCTGGCTTTACTGGACCTACTACTTTCGTTACTTCTTTTTCCATTTTCTATGTCTTTTTTTCTTCAAAAGACCGGCAGCCATTTTTCCTATCATCTAGCACCGAATTAGAGCTTTCTGCAGACAACACACAAAAGAAACAGCAGAAGAAACAGATTTTAGATATAAGCTTACAAGAAAGAATCCCGGGGATTCTGCTATAAGTGTACAAAAAAATGTATATACCAGTTACTTATGTAGTGTCACATATACATACATATATGCATGCTACAAATAAACACAGATAAGAAAAAATATGTACAAAAGTGGCTCAATATATGACTGTGCTAACTTCCTATCTGTATTCTTTTGAGAACATCGCACGATAAAAAATATATATATAGCGCTGATTGTAAATTTTAGTAAGTAAAGAAAACTGAAATGGATTGCAAGCTAAAAACTTAGAACTACAATATAAATAATTTTAATTTTTCTCGCTGTAAATTTCTTTCCTTGCACGCTTACCCTGAATAAACATGACTTCGATGCATTTTTATTACAAGTTTAATACTTGTTTTTGTGTGGAAGGAGGACGAAATTTTTCCAAAAGATCATTATGCGACTGAAATCCACTTTATATGTATATCACTGTCTGCCATAAACGTCTGTCAAAAGTCTGTTGATTTTTTAAATTGTAAACAATGGATACATGCATGCATACATAAATAACCATCCATTCTTATTCATTATTCTAGAGATTGCGACGGATTTAAAGTGTTGAAAGTAGAGTTGATAATATACAAACATATGAATGTAATAATTTTGCAATTTTTACTAAAATACCTATAATACTTGGCTTGAAAACATCTGTGGAGTGCACTTAAAAATTTAATACGGTAAAATATAAACGTTAACGACCTCATAATATGCAATGCATAATTTGTAATTTAGTTTTCCGCTTAAATAGGTCCTTCAACAAGAAACTCTAAAACTGACTCATAAAACTAGAAAAAAGTGCAAGTGTTATGGATTTGAGCTAATATTATTTTAAAGAAATATCTAGAATTTGAAATTGTCTCTGCATACAAGTTATCGTTAGAAGAAATAAGAAGAAACTTTATTATTATGACAACGTTTGGTAGAGGAATCCGAACTAAAATATTTATATGTCTCTAGTTGGATTGGCCCATGTCTCTTTCAACTACAGGTCAAAAAAAGTAGGTATAAACTAAGGGGTCTTGGAATTTTGATGAATACGCTATTCTGGTTAGAATTGTTTGACTTTATGTAACTTAAGCTGTTTTCCGATAATGTCGTCAAAACTACAAGCATAAAAATCGATTCACGCAAAAAAAACAAGTACTTGATGCCCTTGTTTTTTATTCAGATATTTAGAGAAACCTTTTTGCATCTTACCTTATTAATATCATGTTTTTTGATCTGTGTAGTAATTATAGGGCAAAAAAACAAATGAAAGGTAACGCAACCCGTTATTTCGTTGCAATCAGGGTTTTTTGAAAACAGAGAAAAGGCAGTTGTTACTGCTAATCATTTTTTTTCGCATTCAAAAGCCAAACAAACTGAATGAAGTTAGCTTCCAGCTCAATATTTCAGTACACTATTATTATAATCAAGGTGACGTGCGAAGCTAAGTGAACTACAACCCTCTAGCAAAAGCTCGAAATAACCTTTAAATGACAGAAAACTGATTGCATGCAAAGAATGAATGTATAGAATTATATACATGAAATATTTCCTGTGATTTTGTTTTTATTCTTCAGTTTGAAATGCACTTTAGTGTAAACCAAACAAAGCGTTTATTGAATTTTTTAGGTCAACCATGTAGGTTTTGAAAATTAAGAAGGTTTTGCTCGTAGATCTGCTTTTGCTTACAACATCTAGTAATAATATTAACTTAAGTAAATATATGTATGCTTAAGGCGAAATCTAAACAAGTACTTAAAACTGCCCGTTATATGGAGCCCAAATTATAAGATATCATTTGAGGGCTAAAAAAATCCAGACAACTGCAAATAAATTGCATCGAAAATTGGAAATTTCTTAAACATGCCATTGAGAGCCGGAAGTCAATAAAATCGAACCCCTGTTTATGTTTACTAGAACTATACATTTCAGACACTTCATTTTTTTGGGTTATCGTGTTCCGCGAGACAAAAAAAACAGTCCATACATTGCTTTCAGCGAATGGAACTATTGCTGTATTGACACATCCTTCAAAAGCTACTTATAATTTTTGCAGAATTAGTCTGTATTAATTTCGTGAATGCATAAACGCAAGAAATGTGTTCTATTCGCTTCGACTACATTTCCTGAAGTCTGCATCGCTGCAAAAACAGCTAATTTTACATTCTCGGTCTGTAATAAAACTGCATTTAAACATGTAAAAAGGAAGAAATGAACTTCTCCATTTCCTTTTTAAGACGAACACTTCTCCAATTTCCATGTTCGTTTTCTGAAGTAAAATATTTATTAGCAAAGTTACTACACTATAAAATTATTATACTTTTAACCACACATACCACATGTGCTGCATTTTCAAATTAATCCCTACGGCTGTACACTTCCTCTTTGAAACGCTAACTGAACTTTTCTGTATAGTATGGGAAATTTAATTGTTGAAATTTTGCATGTTGTGCCAACACACGGAAGTACAGAGGAATGGACGTTATAATAACTCAAGAAAAGCTAAAAAGCCATTAAAATTTTCTCACAAAAATATTGCACAAAACTTTACATCAACTGGAATATGTAAACGAACATGTACAAAAGTATGAACTGCTCGAACATGTTCATTATACATTACATTTTGTGTGTGTACTGATGTAGTAAAAACGTAATACTCGCGTTTGAAATTCGATCATTATCTGATCTTATTGTCAAAAGCAGCAAAGCCAAAGCAGGTATGGTAGTAGCACGTCTGCATATGTTCGTATATTGCAAGTTTCAAGTGGACACTTACTAACAGTAAGTAGACATTTTATTGAAACGTGACATGAAACAGAAAAAGATTACACTAGTTTGCTCAAACATACAGCTACTTCATATGCTACTTGAAAATAACATGTTATATAGTGTATCGTTCCTGGTGTTTGATCCATCTTAAGTTGCTTTCCTTTTCAGTAGAAGCAGATCAAGAGTAAATGAATTCCTTTCATTTATACTAGCGATAGCAAATCAAGCACACATGGCTAGGTTAAATAAAAGATTATTAGCTAATAAACCACTGCCGACTACTACCTTTAATATTAATTCATATTGAATGTCATAATAAATGAAAATACTGGATCTCTCATCTAATGTGTACTAATATCTTTATGACACAGGTTGTCGAATTTTAAAATTATTTATTAAGAATGGTTAAAATTTTAACGAATATTCTCAATAACTTTACAATCCTTCTCACTCGATTCGATCCCATTAGGCAAATTATTAGTTTAAAAAAATATAGAAAATATAGATATTAGATCAAGGAAATATAGAAAAAATATGTATTTAAAGGACACTTGTATTTTAATTTCATCATAATATCATCGAATGTAAAATGGTCTAATCTAGTGAATTAAGCGGTTGAATTTTCATGGCAGCAATTGTCTCATAATTTAAACTACAGAGTTCCATTTTACGATAAATTCACCGATACAACAAATTATTTTACTCGTTGGCATATTTAGGGTCCGAATGGCACTTTCGTAAGATCACCGGTGGTTACGGGTAAAAAGTATACCTGTCTGTTGGTGCTCTGGCGTCTACACGCATTATCAACTATTTATGAAAATTTATGCACCACTTCTTATCGTCTAAGAAACAAAGTCAAAGTTGGCCAAAGACTAACATTTTTATCCATTGCGCAACACAAAATGAACTCAAATTTTGTTGACAATGGCCTCATATGCATTTACATGTTATCTTAGTATCGTTTGGCCTAGCTAAATCGTGTCGTTTGAAGGGCTCGTCAAAGATAACATTGTTTATTGCTTTAAAAAGGTTCAGGGAATTTAAATCCAGTTAAGTTTGATTATGATACTGATAGATATTTATGATTATCATGCATACTATAAATGTCAAAACCTTGAACTAATATTTTTGATATGAATAATGAACATGCTCAATACTTCATTTTAGAACAAATTATATACATTGCATTTGCACCAAAAAGCATAAAAAATATACGCATTTTTTTTACAAAGTAGCAGCATTTGAGGTAAAGTTTTCCAGTTGGTACTTAATTACTATAGGTCTAGATGTTTTTGTTTTTGAATGAACGTTTTAGAAATACGATAGATGTGTTCTTTGAGCTACACTGCCTACTGCCGGCCCTGCCTGCACTTTACATTTTTTAGAACCATCATAGCACTACTTAATATTTTTGTTAATTGCCAACTCGAGCTTCAACTGTTAATGGTTCATAAAATTGCCGTATAAAAGCTCTTCAAGGTATACTCAAGGTTATAATTTAATTACGTTTACTTTTGAGTTATATTTGGTATACTGTAAATCCATTTGACGTCAGCACGTGTATTGAGGAACAATGGTGGTTTTCGTGGAAACGGGTAATATTATCAGGGACAAATAACAACATGTTTTGTATGACGTTGGGATTGTGTATGAGCATCACATACAAGTGTGGAACTCATAGTGCTGACTGAGATTGAGTACGGATTGTGTCAACTACGATGAGAAAGATAGAGATAGGAAGAGAGAGAGAGAGAGAGAGGGCAAAGTATAGATCGCCTTGTTACGGACGACTTTTATGGTATTCCAAAACATTTTAACGAATCAATCCATACAGGAGAAAAGAGTGTACACAAAAAGCACTCAAGGAAATCTGACGGATGAAAAGTACACACAACAGCTTTTCATGTCATGTCCAGTCGGTTCCGTCCTAACCATAATAGGACATATTGTGCTATTTAGGGAACCTCTTTCATATACATAATATTCGTTAACAATATTGTAGATGCCTTTACCATGTTTATGCTTGCCTGCTTTTCCCTTCAAGGTTATCTCAAAACTTTCATCAACCTTTCCTTTCTCTGCTTTTGTAAAAATAAACATATTATTATATTGAAGATTTTACATAGTTGTTTACAGCGAATAGTGAAGAGAGGAATCAAAATAGTAGACACTCAAGGGATACGGCCCACCAACCAGACCGACCTCTCATGCGATTCATCTTTATTATTTTCATGAAAAATGTTCGAGGAAGGAATTTGTTTCTTGGAAAAGAAAATTACGAATGGGATGAAACTGATGAATGGATGGATATTTTTTGTTGTTGTATGAGCAATGAATACTTTCCTAACGTTCATTATGATAATCTCATACGATTTATTTCGGATGATGTGATCTCGCATCAAATGTAACAATAACGTTTAAATTTGTTGCATATTATTACGGAGCTGAAAGCGAAACTCAGCGGAGTATTGACTTTAACGTGTTTGTCCGTTTGTCCATAAGCACGATAACTCAAAAAACGCGGTGACCGAATTGGCTCAAATTTGGTATGTGGGTCACTATGGTTAAGGGCAAGAACTTTATTTGATTTTCAGCCACCTAGGTCAAACTCAAAGGTCGAAGTCGAAATTGTTCAACTTGCACATTTGAATAGCCCAATCGAAACCTCTGGTCGAGTAGATTACGAATCACTTAGGGTTACAGTGACCTTGATGGGTCAGAAATCGGGGTCAAAGGTCGCAATGTCAAACACATGTCATGTGACATCATTCGAAAGCATTTTTCATTGGCAACAATCGCATCGTTTCAGCTCCGTCGTTATGATCGCTATTACAGCGGGTTTATTGGATTAGGAACGAAGCGACAGTCCCATATGTGTTTAGCATTACCATCGACCAAGCCAGTTTCTTTTATGTAAGCATGATTCACGTTCATAGAAAACGTTGGGATTAGAATAGGATGCTGATTTCGGAGACGTCGCGTTGGAGCCATAATAATAACATATGTGATTGTTCCAGACGGCGACTGGTAGAGTTTATAACCTCAATCCTATTAGCATTTACCTCAATGCCTTAGTGACAACAAAGGAATGACGTCGAAATGTAAAATGGATTCGTTAACCAACAACAGGGATAATCAACGGAACACTTACTTCAATTGTGCGTGAGTACGTATTATCATTATAATGTCATATAAATTAGTGAAGTTGGCTATTAAAATACTTTGAAGATTTCTGTGTACAAAAGTTTTGTGAACTGACGTGCTTCCAGTTTATGTAGTGGCATAATACCTTTTCATCTTACATAATAGAAAGGATTAAGACATGCTTGCATAAAAAACCAGCCAATAAATTTCATGGTTTTCAATGCAACCATCAACATGATTACTTCATAGTTGTTCATATCTTTGCATACCAGAACACATGGCATTCATAATTCTGTATTCAAACATCAAAATTAGGCAGATTCAGAGTTGAAATGCAAACTTTCTTGTGATTCCAGGAAGAGCTTTCAAAAGATTTTCACTGAAATCTTAAAATATGAAACTTCTCCGATCGCTGTCAAATGTCACAAATCTCGCATGAAAATTGACAATTTGTCATTCTAACATATAATTTCACAAGGGTTTTAATGGTTTCGATTTTTTTGCATTTTCATTGCAAAATAAGATGTCAAAATTTTATACCATAAACAAGAAGCATCATACAACTATTCACACATGTCCCTGTCTGTAAACACTATATACATAAGCAGATGTATGTATAAAAATACCTACAGACGTAACACTGAAAAGTTGAAGTAAATTCTCATTTTTGACCTACTTTTTCTGTGCCTTTCCAAATGTTCGATTAACTGCTTCTTTTTACAAGAAAGCGTCTACGAAATAATAGGGATGGTACAAATCGAAGTATTAGCAGTACTAGTCTAGTTGTATAGCAGGTTATACTTTTATTTTCTTGCAATGGTTGCTAAAAAACCTCGAAAGACAGTGATTGATTGGCACGTCAGCTCTCATGAATTTTTGTCGACGAAAACCAAGTCGTTACTTTACTGTAGGCTGAAGGTAGAAAAAATGAAATCAAAAGAATAGAATGAAAAAGCGTTGCATGATAGAATAACGTTAACAAGAAAAATTTCTTGAAACGGTGGCTCGTGAAAGTGCTAGTCAAAAATACGTAAACTAAACACGGCATACCAAAAAAAATCCCCATCACCATCAGTTTTGCCATTTGCCATAACGAAATAACGAACAAGGGAGTAAAAAACGGACTAGACAGACTGCATCCTATCTCTTTTGAAAACATTGAAGTAGTAAACAAACTATTGAACGTTTAATAAAACTACTAAAACCTGTGGTAAAAATGTTCCTAAATCAGATATGGAAATCGATACACTTTTATAGTTGAAACAAGTATAAACCTTGATACAAATTATTTTACAGATTTCTCTTACAACAACTTTCTTTACACCAAAACTATTAAACAGAAACAGTATCTATTTTGAAAATATATAGGATAATACAATTTGTGTACATATGTACGTAATACTGCGATTTCTATTTTCAGCAATTTAAAATATCATATTTTACAATAAATATGCCAAAAAAGACATTTGAAATTATCTTTTTAAATGTCTTTTAAATTATTTTCATGGAACATATAAGTGATAGTATTTAAATAGGTTTAGATGCTAGAGCACGAACAGACAGACAGATTTTTCCCCAGTCCCATCAAGTGATCTTAGAAAGTTCCATTAGGGAACTTAATCAAGTAAACACGTAATGAAATTCTCGACTCATGAGTGAGTTTGTCCGTAACATCTAAACTGTTCACAATAAGTAGTGAAGAATGGCGAAAATGAAAACGTTGTGCGATGGAGAGACAACCAATAATAATAACAACAACAACAACACAGTTTTCGTGCTATAATATGCGCAATGATGGGTCTGTTGGAAATGACTGCAGAAGAGATAGAGTAGTGAAGATGGAACAGCATCAGAAAAGTTTAGAAGCTTTGCAATAGTAGCAGCTGGAGTGTTCCTGGAAATGGTGATAGTGAAAGTAGAAAAGCTTAATATGTATGTATTGTACAATAGGACTTGCATTATATTACAGCGAGTTGCAAAAAAAACAATTGAAGCATTAGCAGTCCTCGTGAAACAAAGACTAATCTGAAATGAGACCTTAGATTTGGAATATGGAATATACACCTAAAATCACCCTTTTGTACGACAATTTTTTCTTCAAATTCGTAAATAAATATCTATTTTTCCCATTTGTATTATCATATGATATTGTATTCAAAATAAACTTCAATAATAAATACTGCATTCAAACTAACTATTCTTTAGAACGGGAGATTTTAGAATAGAATAATGTTTGTGTTTATGGAGAATGGTGAAGTGAAAGTGAAGAAAGGAGAATTAATTCATAATAGTTATATGCATCGGGAGAAGACAAGACTTGACATAACACGATTTCAATGCGAACCTACTAAATGTATTCTACTTATGGCATGAGATAACATGGCACAAGTATGTATACACACAATCATGTAATGTTTGTGTATTTAGTTCATTTGTATCTGATCGTGAGTATTCTATATTTATATAGTTTTGTTTTTACGCACATGATGTATATGCACTAGTGATAGTCTTTGGATTGGATATGAGGCCGATGTGAGTGGTCTGGTAAATAAATGAGTAGCATCACAACTCCAAAAAACTTTATGTCTTATGTGGAGTACACACATTCACTCACTCAGAGTAAATGGAGTGGTGTGGAAGATGGTGGTCATCACGGAAACTTGGATATGCTATTTGCCAGACAGACAGAGACTGGGCGACACCGTTTGTATCTGAACATGAAAAAGATAACAATATTATTGTAGAAATTCTTTTTGGAAAACTTGCAAAAATGCTTATTAACATGTATTTGAAAGGGAGAGGACGTAAAGAACCGTATCATTGACAGAGAACGAAAAGATAGTTGTAGTAGTAGCATTATTAGTATGCAGCGTTAAGGCCGCGAGAAGTTTACAAAATATAGATGACATCATCAACAAAAGACACAGGCCTAGCGAAAAAATTACATAGCGGCTGTCGTGTGGAAGAGGAAGGAATGGGAAGAATAGCTGCTGCATACATTTTTCAAGGGAAAATGCAACTGCTTATTATATATTCAGTAGCTTCATTGGATGGTGGCCCCAAAAAATCTCTCACAGAATGGATGATGTGGTAGTAAGTAGGGAATATGTGTGCCTGTATGTATATTTATAGCGCCATCACTATTATTGTATGTTAATGCAGACATGTCCTTACACCAACAACCATATCAGTTTCTAAGTACTTTGCTGAAATGGAGCGTCTAACCGCTCGTTCTTCTTCTGATGTGAGCTTCTTTCCTAGATCCAAGCTAGGATAAACGGAGACAGAGGGCTAGAGGAGTCCGTACAAGGCAGCTATTATGTAAGGGAAGGAGGCTCACAAGAAAAGAGAGGGAGAAAGTGAAAAAGTTATTTTGCTGGGCTCCTTTTTCCTTTTAGTGTTTTTTTAGGAATTGGATTTCCCTTTTCAGGATTGAAATGACGAGAACGTCTTTTTGGATAGGAACCAGTGACGTCAGACCTGTAGAAAAGGGAGAAGTGGTATAAAAGTCTACATGTATATGACGTCAATCCTCTCTGGAAGCTTTCATTCCCAGTACTAGTTTACACAGTTTGTGTTGTGTGTATGAGTGTAGCGAGTAGGTTGCTGTGAGAAAAACGAGGCCCTTAGCTGGTGAGGAGAGAAGCGGAGAGAGACAGCTTAAAACTATTCCATTTCACTTTTGCACACATTTTGCGAGGTATTAGAAAATGTGGATCTTGCTCTCTAGTCAACCTTAGCCGTTTGCGTAATCTCATCCTAAGTTTTTAGCTATCATATCATCTACCTAACCCTTTCCTCTTTTCTCAAACATTCATCATTTTCCTTTCTGTACTGTTACTACCATATAAATGGTAAGTGGTTATAGTGGCTGGTGAAGGAGAAACCGATGAAGACGACAAACAACAAAATCGAACCCAGCACAGAATCATTTATATTATACTTTATATATATATCTATATATTTATCTTATGTAGGTGGATACACGATTCATTCTCATATGCACGTACAGCACAGTAACTAATGCATTTGCTAAGGATTTTGTACAACTTGATTGCGTCTAACTAAAGACGTATAACCCACATACAAACGCAAGTTATGTACATTACGGTCGAATCACTAATGATTCGATCCGAAAAAGAGGCTTTCCCTAAGTCATCAAATCTATTTTTGAGTTACACATATATCTGTTATTGCCAAATGCTTTCCTCTATTATAATATATGTAACTAGTATCATCTTGTTCGTTTTCCCAAAAGCAAAAAGTATGGTAGGATTTATGGATTTCCATTATAATTACAAAGTATTAAGTGATATCATTGAAATAAAATTGTACAGAGAAAACTTTTAACGTTGTACATTGTACGGGAAAATGTTTTGAACATTTCCAGGTCATTTTAAGCTGGGTTACCAGGTAACGAATATATTTTCGTATATTTATTACTCTGATGAACATTATTTTTTAGAGAGAGAAAGAACCAGTATGCAATCAAGCTTGTCAGACAATGTAACATCGTTAACCAATTTTTGGTCGGTTTAAGTGGAATTGGACGGTTGGGTGTACTGTGTCCTTCTCCATCTTTTGTCCTTTTGCGATTATATTTTTATTTTATTAGCATTTACGTTAATGTCAACAATTCAACTACATATGTATATTTATTACACGAATGGTTTTTCATTGTGCTTTCTGGCTTTGTCCAAAAATACGACTAAAACACAATAAAAGGGGTTTAATATGAAATGTAAATACTACAAAATATGCTTCAACTTGCCTCTTTTAATTTTCACAGTTTTGTTTCTCACTATCTCTGCCTCAATCAAATGCTAGCGATGCAGTGCAAAGATATTGCGCGACAGTATTTGGCAGACACGACGCAAGTATTCATTTGTCGGGCTTCTGTTTTTGACAAAGATTGTTCTAATTCCTAAGTTCTATCAACAAACCCTAGTACGTATTGTCTTAACCACAAACTCCCAAAAATTGTCTGTCTTGTACGAAACATACATAAATGCAGTATAAAAAGAGGCATAAAATCCACGTCACAAAGTTGATTACTTGTGCATAAGTATAAAAACGACACCATTCATTTTATTTTCACATTAACGCATGTTATGCTTACGGAGAAGCCCACGTAGAACATAAAATTTTATGAGATGGTGTTTCTTGAAAAGGAAAATGATGGATTCTGTCTTTCTACTTTTAACTTTTGTTATTATCAACTGCTCGTGTGTTTGCTACTTTGTATCATCGCCCACATGACAATTTTTCATGCAGTAGTTCTTGCCTTCTCCAGTTTTCCCATCCTTACTTTTAGCCTCTCTGCCTTTCATTTTCTCCATATCTCTCTCAATTCCTTTTATTTTCATTTCTGTTGGATGAATGCATAGAGACCCAAAAAAGAAAGGAATGAAGTGTGTGTATGTGAGAAAGTTTTTCATTTTGCAAGATGAAGTAGAAAGTCGTCTCCCTCTGCATCTTCAAGTCATCATCATCATCATCTCTGTAGTACCAGCAAAAGTGGTAGCAGGTTTTTTCTAGTTTACCATGCCAAAAAGGAGAAGAAGGCTGACGACTAGTAGGACCACGACGACTGCGACTATGGATGCTGGTGATGTTGATGAAAACGGCAAGAGAGAGGATGAGAGCGTCGAGAGCGCTTTCACTCACTCCTTCTTTTTCAATGGAATTCTTGGTTATGGTTCTTTTATAAGTGTACTTGCTTCTCCCCTTTTCTCGTCCAGCTCTACTACTACACGCTTGCTACTACTCCTTACCACTAAGGTCTGTATAAAAATTATAAAATCACCCTCAAAATTTCATACATTTTGAAATTTCTACGGCAAAGTACAAGATATTGACCACGCATCATTGTGTGTGGAACACTTATTTAGTAGGTAATATTCAACAGTAATATCGAAGT
>JAQFZG010001889.1:0-18908 GCA_034695465.1 Entomobrya nicoleti
GAATTGCCGTAGTAATTATAATTGGAGACATATCTCTTTTATTTTCGTTTTTGGCTACATCCGGGTTCACTGGTTTTTCCCATATTTATGAGTTGACTTCCACTCTACTCATTTGTAAAAATGCAGCATTCACTGTGCGATGATAATTATAAACTGGTGGCTTCTGCTAACTGCTCTTACAGCACGGCACACCATAATAGTAAGTAGGAGTGATTACGTGATTTGGCAATAAATAACTTTCTACGCTACTAACTAATGGCACTCATTTGTATCTACGCCAGTGTCGCTGCTGTTTAACCTCAACCTCACACTGTCAATGTGAACAGCCTGCTGTTCTTCTGTAACATTTTTTTGCACTAAATAAAAAACCAAGCAAATATAAAAATTACACAGAAGCAGCTGAATGCAGTGTGTATATGGTCAATTACCATGATAAAAAATATGGTGTTTGTACAGTGAATCATTTTTTTACACACACAAAACTTTAAAATGTATATGCACGTGTGTTACAAATATTTATCAATTCATCATCATTATGTATGCATAACGTTCATTTTGTTGAGTGATTAAAAAATCCAGGCAATTCTCTCACGTTCAATGTTCTCTTTTTTGTGACATCACAATTAGCAGATCACACTCACTCATCTAAATATAGCATAGAGTTTGCACTTGTGTGAATCACACACTCGTGAAAAAATTGGAATGCATACAATTGTACTATAAAAGTCATTTATTTTTACATTTGAATCATATTTTTGATTATTTTTGTAATTTCCAGATAAGTGGACCTTGGTCTGGTCTTCTTCAATGAGTGGTTCTCTCGTAACGAACTGTGAAGTTTATAAGGAACGGTTTAAAATCTAAACCACAAAGTGTGCGTGTCGTGTCGCAGAAATCAAAGTTCCATTTTTATAATTAATACGTAACTAATCATCAGCTTACTCGTTGTAAGCACACTCATCATCGCATCATAATCATGGACGTGTCTACAACCAGTCAAGATACATCCATCACCGCTACCAGTTCTACTACATCTCAGGAACAATCAGCCAGCAACAAAATTAGTAGCATTTCCATATCTGCATCAGGTCTTTACCATCATCCTCCTCACCAGTTTCATCCTAATCAGAGTGCATTTGGTCACGTACTCTCTTCACCGACTGGATCCACAATGGAATGTACATCTCCCCTGGGTGGAACCCCAGAGAGTGGATTCATTGGTAAACTAACAGCCAGTACCAGTTTCAGTGGGAGTAGTACCAGGAGCATGTCCCTTCATCAAGGGTGCAAGCAGCCCCTTCAAGACTCAGAGGACAGTTCTTATGACTCTGATTGTGAAGTGTCGGACGCTACAACAAGTCATAATGACGTGAGCAGAACGGTTTCCGATACTTTGGGACAGGAGTTTGAAGAATATGTGACTTTATCGCAAAGAGGACAACAGACTGGTGGAATAGCTTGTGGGGGAACTGGATCGGCAGTAGCTAGTCCAGGTGCTTCATCTACAGACGCTTTCCAGGTATAATTTTATAAAATTTTAATTGTGTAAAATGCTCATTTACATTCGCATAAAAAGAGAAAGCAACTGAATGCAAATTTTCTCTTTACCCATTCACAGTTTAACACTGAGGATCCTAGTTATAAATCCAAACTTGAATTCGCTAAAAAGTTGGGATACACGGAAGCTCAAGTGCAAATCGTATTAAGTAAATTAGGCCCAAACCCTTCGCAAAACGAATTGCTGAACGAACTCATTCTTCTAGATGATAATAGTGGACTGAATGAAATTATAAGTACTGCAGAGCCTACGGAAAGTGCAAGTAGCGGAGCTACTGGTGTTGCTGGAAGTAGCTCTGGGCCACTTTCCCAGCCAACGGGAAATCTAAGGCATATTGTAATCGACGGCAGTAATATCGCAATGAGGTAAATTGTTAATTAACTACAAAAGTACGTTTTTTATATTTCTTGAGTTTCATGGTGGAAAATATTAACGGTGTGTTTTAATGTATTCCTTTCAGTCATGGGAATAACAAGGTATTTTCCTGCCGGGGCATAAAATTAGCAGTGGACTATTTTAAGGCAAGAGGTCACAAGCAAATCACAGTATTTGTTCCTTCCTATAGGAAGGAATCACCGAAACCGGATGACCCAGTTACAGGTATACTAAACTGGTATTCTTTAAGCTTCTCTCTAAAAACTAGTTGAGTTATTGAGTAGTATTTTGCGATCAATTAAGCTTTTTGGTACATAAATGCGCACGTTCGTGTATTATATACGCACTCTAATGCACCTGCTACCCTATGCTCAAAATGCTAATGCTTGCTTTTTTTTAAATATGCTTTAAAAATCGTTCATTTTTGTCCTCTGCTTGAAGAATATTGAAAAAATAATTCGCTCTCGCGTTTTTATATCTTCTTTTGGAGGTTATTACATAGTCAAGCAAGTGCACAAAATACTGGTAGTGTATGAGCATTATAACCGGTCTTACTGGTGTCATATTCTCTTTATATCTTGCTTTTTGTGTAAGTAATCTGGTACACCTGGTCTCACCTTATATGTATATTCTGCATATAAACAACTTTTAATCTTTTCTGAATTAAAAAATCAAAATCTGCATTTATCAGCACAAAAGAGCTATCGTATCAGGTATCTAAGTCAGAATAATACAAAAAAACTAAGTTTTTAGGTTATGATGATCATTGAATATCACTAAAAGAGTCGCTTTTGCTCTGGCTGCCCCTCCTATTTGGCTTCATTTGATATTTGCTTGTTATCATTGTTGATAATTTAGATGAAATCATGCATATTTTCTCAATATGGAAAATTTTATGGATGAGTTTTAAAAAATAACTTTGATTTTGTTGTTTTTGTTACAGACCAACACATCCTTACGGAATTAGAAAAGGAAGGAATCTTGGTCTATACACCTTCAAGGCTGCTAAATAACCGACGTCTGATTTGCTACGATGATCGTTACATTCTCAAACTGGCTGTAGATGTGGATGGAATCGTTGTTAGCAATGATAATTATAGAGACTTGACTATTGAGTCATTAGATTTTAAGCGAATAGTCGAAGAGAAGCTATTAATGTACTCCTTTGTAAATGACAGGTACTTATCTTCATATTTACATTTAGATTAAAAAAGTAGCACATGTTTACTACATGTTATGCATGCGAATAATATTTAATTAAAATTATGATCAATTAAATTTCCAGATTTATGCCTCCAGAAGATCCATTAGGTCGTAATGGACCAACTCTGGACCAGTTCCTTTCGAAATCAGTCGTAACTCAACTTCCGCCACCATGTCCGTACGGACGAAAATGCACTTATGGCCAAAAATGCAAATATTACCACTCAACGCAAGCTAAGTCCGTTAGTGAAACGTTAAGAAAACAAGCAATGAAAACACAATCAGTACCAATAGCGTTAACAAGTAACCAGGCTCCAGTGTGTAGAACACGCTCAGCCATCGTTCCAATGGAATCCTCAAAAGACTTATCAATGTCAACAATGGGTGCTAACCAACATAGAAAACTTCAGCGACAATTAAGCGTCAATCCTTGTGGTGATCCGAGAATCCACAAAACTTACCAGCGTGGTGCTAGTTTAAACTCTTCGCATTCTTTGTTTCCTTCGCAAGACTCGTATAGTTTAAGCCCTTTCCCAGGAAACCCTACGTTAAGTGAAGTATGGAAACCCGCAGACTGGACACTTCCAGGTTGCACGAGACCTGCCCAAGACGACTGGGCAAAGTCACAAAGAACCCAATTGTCTGCCTCTTCAGCTGCCGTCAACTCCCCGCAACAGTCGCAACAAAAACCTTCTGCTCTATCTCCAATTGCACAGTCATCATCGTCATCAAATGCATCATCATCATCAGTGACCTCTGCAAGTAATCCCAGCAGAACCACAATGTACTACCATTTGGCAGCCATTTTCCCTGAACATCAGGTCGAGCATGTAATGAGTTTATTTCCAGACTGTAATGATCCTAGTTTTATATGTAGACAAATCGTGAGCATTTTTAAGTAAAAATTATTATTACATTTTTATATTATAATGTAAACTACTCATTTTTATATATATTTTTGTTAAAAAATTGTTACTGTTACACTTTATATAATATATAACTATTATATATCTACTACTACCTACTCTACGTATTTGCATTATACTTGTTAACGAGAATGTAGACAAGTTGTACTAAATCAGAACACATGTATTTGCTATCGCATTGTGTGAATTTTTATGTAACTGCTCATGCAGTAAAATCCATCATCATCTATATCTATGCACTATGAAATAAATTATCAAAGAATTTCAATAAAGAAACGCGTGTCACGTGTCGTCTCTTTTCACAGAATAACTCTTTTCAATCCTTTCCATTCTATTCAATTTTATCATCCATTTTATTATTTCAATAAAGCAATAAAATTTTTATTTCAGTGTCAATTGTCATACACAATTAACAATAGAACCGAATAGCCTATTTCTGTAATAATGGACAATAATGGGTGATGGGTGTATATACAAGATGCAAAAGTCAATTGTGGCATTTTTCTTTGTTGCTCATGAATGGTGAATGGAGGACATGGAACAATAACCGAAAATAAAGATATCACTTTTCCTCATTGTTCAAGCAGTGAAAGTGTTATTAGGCTAAAATAAGAAGGAAAATAGCAAATTGAAAAATCTTGATGAAAACGAAGCCAGACTCAGACATTTCGACCATTTTTCTTTATTTGCATAATAATATGATATCTTTCTTGCATCATCCATCCATCCGATCCCCAAAATTCCCATACATAGACCAAAATTAATAGATGTCGACGATGAACAATGTGATTGTGCTTGTTTAAAACCAACTGCACAGAGCTGTCTACAACTAACGAGTCAACCAAACGACGTACAAACACAAACCAGCAAGTGAAAAAGTGTATAAGGTGAACAAAACATACACAAACACAACCAATAACAGGAATGCATAATGCAAATGCATGTTTACATTCACCAAACAATATCATATGGCAATGGCAAATGGCAAGGACTTCTTGTCCAGCAGGACTATACTGTACTGTTGTATTGACTTGACTTGTGTTTGTCGGGAATTCCATCCAGTGTCAACTTTTTGACACCATTTAGCCGATGAAACTTGTTGCAATTGTTGAAAAAAATTGATTAAATATCAGGGTCGATTTTTGTGTACATTAGTAGGCTTGGATTTGGATCTGCTATATAAGTACTTATCTACCCAAGTGCATGAATTCTTTTCTTATTTAGCAAAGATTTCGTCACTGGACTCACAGTTTATAGTCTATTCCGGGACCGGGAGGAATACTGGCCCTGGCATCCTGTCATATTTCCGGTTTTCAACAAATAAGTTTAGAACGAGCTGAAGATGGCTAATTCCAAATATGATCTTAATCGTAGTCCCCGAAAGCGAATGCGCCTACGCAGTGACATGCTGATGGATAATCTTCATATACTCTCATTGCCAGTCTTGGTGAGTTAATAGTATTAGCTAAGTAGCCTTTAGGAATTAATTTACAATTAGCAAGTTTAATTGCCCATTTATCAATGTCATTTGTTTTCCTTGTTAGGCCCAAGACCACATACTTTCATTCTTGACAATCAGTGAACAACTTAAACTACGCTTGGTTTGCAAAGCGTCTAAACTGTGGATTGATGAGGCAAGCATCCGACTTGCACCACACATTCCCAATTCCATTGTTCGAAATCATGGTCCGAATTCATTCAAATTGTTTACAAGTCGCAGAATTCCTCATATTATCACAAGCATTCATTTGGAGGACGACACATTAGCAGTATTTGATGATCCTTTGATGCCAGGATTTTTGAAGGAGCAGGGCCAGTTCATCACTTCTGTGAGACTAAAGCGTTACTTCATTTGTAACAATGATGATAATCAATATTCCTTTTTTGATGCCCTCACGAATCTTCGTGATCTGGTACTGGATGAAGTTTGGATTGCCAATGTTGATGATATATCACATTCAGTACCAGTAACGGTTCAGAATGCGACATCATTGAAATTTGGAAGGGTAAAGGTGTACAATGAGCCAACTTATGAGGTGATTGAAACAGGTGAAGAAATACCAATTGAGAGGAAGAAGATTCTCCGCTGGCAAGTATGGAATATTTTGGATTGTTGCTTGGAATTAGACCATTTGCAAGTTCCAATATCCCCCAAGTTCTTATTTGACAATGTATTTGATGAATGCTTCAGACTTCTAAATTACATAAGAGTAAGAACGTGCGAATTTAGGCTGACAGAAGATATGCGAAACAAGCCGCATATTATGCAATGCGACATCAACAACTTTGCTACTTGTATTTCATCGCTTGAGGTATTACTAATTGTTGGTGCAAGGATGAAGATCCAGTTTCTTAACGTCAACACCAAAATATTTCGCCGAGGGTCCAACTTCTGCGTTATTGGACATCCGCAATACTCAAGATTTGAGTTTATACAGTCATTTGTATCCAGTTCGTTGGTCAACCGGGCGTTTGAACATGTGGAAAAACTTACGTTCAAGGCATCTCTCATACAAAATGAGTGTATTATTGGAAGAGATAAGGGACCAGGGTTATTCCCGAATTTGAGGGAATTCACAATCATTTTGGATATTGGATGTGATGCTACCTTCCCTTCGGCTTTGTACTCAAGGCAGCCAAATTCAGGAGTAAGGAACGTTTGTCTGCCGAGAGCGGAACAAATGCTGCTTTTCTTCTTTCCTACCAATATGGCGTACAAGTTGGTTCACACTGCTTCAATTATAGTCGAAGATCCTGTGTTTGAGAACCAAAAGAAAATACAACCTGAGAGATTGATGTCACTACCGAAGATTACCAAGTGTTTTCCAAACTTACGAGCTTTGACTCTCAGTGGATTGAATAGCAAGAGAAACTTGTATTTTTCACTATGGCATGGATTCCCTAAGCTGGAAAGGTTAACTCTCGAAAACTGCACGAATTTAAATGCGTCATGCTTCATCGATGGAAATGGGAATCCGAATAACCCTGAGAATTTCCGATTCCTGACAGGTAATTTAAAATACTAGAGATATCTATGTGCAGTCATTAATCATGGACTACTGTTTCAATTTCAATGTGCATTAAACGTACTGTTTTTCACTTATGATGTGTATTTTTTTGGAGTAGAGCTCCGCTTCCTTGAACTGAGAGGATTGGAAAAGATGCCCGGTATTGCTGTTAATGGTAAAGTAAAACCTCAAGTTGCTGCAACTTGGACCCGGATGCGCTTGGTACCTTCTAAATTTCTCAAGAGAAATGAGCTTAGTTTTCGAAATGTAAGTTTTATTTCCCAACACTGTTGATTTTCATCAATATTTTTTCAAGGCATTAACAAGATCGCTTGATTATTACATCGTAGGCGGTTTGGATTCGTTCCTTGGATTTGGTGGACCCGTTCTCATGTATTTCAAATTCTGCTATTGTCACAAGAAGCACCTCTGATGCTCTCAAGCGAAACCATTACTAGTCCCACAGATGTAATCGTGGAAGAAGTTCCAATATTTAATTTCATAATATAGTTTCGTCTAATAGCCATTTGCTGTAATTTACGAGATGTATTGTATTTTGAACGAGTCAAAGAATTATAATTTTAGTGGTATGCGGGAAGAGGTAAATTAATTCGAAATATTTCTATGATCTTCGTTGTGATAAGGACCAACCATTTGTTATTTTTTACTTTTCGCTATTTCTGGTACGGAAGTTGTAATTTTGTTATCATGTTATCATTTACAAATACCAATCAAATTAACCAATTAATGTCTAAGTCATAGTTTAGAAATTTAGTGAGTAATATGTGATGCGTGCAATAGGTCGTTTCGCAGACTTGAGTTACTTTTACTATTATGTATTACCGTATAGTGTAGTGTATACTAATATCGTTTGTCGTTCGCTGTAAAATATAAACATGTAGATTTATTAAAACCGTATATAATTTACGTAAACCAATTTTGTATTTGTCTGTTTCTATACTGTAGTTTACGAATAGGTATACACGGCAATGACTGAGTGCGAGTGTTTGAATATTTCTTTTGTCATATATCATTGAGACCGGAAATCATTCATTACAAATTCAAAGATTGCGGAGGATAAAAAACGATTGTTTCACTTGATGATCCATTCATGCAACAAACTTGATATTTTTTAATTCTATTTTACATAAACACAAATGATTGATCCCGTTTTTTTTAATATTTTTATTTCGCATTTGAGGAAGCTCACAGCAATCCTACTAGCTCGTCTGGTTCAATTTTTTTTAAATCATGGCACGGATACACAGTCAACCACTTGAGTTAATTTTGATGGTGTACATGTGTTTTTTATTCCTTCAATTGATTGTTAGTGCTAGCATTTTTGTTTGATATTTCCGGAAGTATTCCGCGATTTGGCGATTTTAACTTTCCCTAATTTGTTTTAGGATTGTACCATTAAGAGATCTACACTTAGTACCCACAGCCAGGGGCATGGGCACAAGAAACATCACCATAACCAGCACGATTCTGATAGTGATGAAGATGACACAACTGCCAGCCCACCAGAAATCGTAGGTCTTAAGGGACTGACCAGCGCTGGAATATCACATCTAAGAGCCAGTCGAACGCTTCCAAAATGTCTCGGGCAAGACATGAGGTGCTAACAGCCCAGCCTATATAATATGTGGTCGACAGAGATCAATGACTCAAGAAATTAAATCCTTAATTTTTTTCAGGCTGGAGAAACTTATTCAAGTCACCCATTTTTGTGAAGGAGAAACTGGTGAAGGCAAGAATCAAACGGAGGCAAACATTGCGAGATCACTGGTTTGAAATTTAATTACTAAAAAATACCTACACATCGGATGTATGTTTGTATATCTTGGATCTTAAGTAAAATATGAAAAAAACCACTTAATTTTCAGTGTTTTACAGCATGCATGTTCAAATACATGGGACTCGTAAGTACCAATATGTATAAAATTATTTAAAAGACATTTTTCATGATTCTTTTACAGCATTTTCGAAAATATCATATAGATTGGAGACGACTTAATTTTCACAGCCAATATTGATAGCGTGGTCGTTGATATTTTTCCGCCCATAGGTAAAACGATTTTTTTCTTATCTTTTATCTTATCTCTTATCTCATATCCTAGCGAATTAGGATAGGAAATAAGAGATAAAAAGTAAACCTCTGAGTTTATTAGCAAAATGTGGCTTTACCTCTCCTGCATGCCTGTAGCACATCACTTGGTTAAGAAAGCAATGCGTAGCTGTGCCAAGCAAAGTGGTAATGACATAATATGTGAAATTGAATCCAATTAAAATTAAGATATTTTTAAGCCCATGCAAACATATTGAATCTCTGGATTTGTTATGAAATTGTGATTTCGCAGTTTTGCCGTTGAGCAAATCAGACAACTGTACATCATTTGGTGCCGTCAAAGGCTGCATTTTAAGAAATGTGAATAATGTAAGATGAACATTTATATGCCGAATTACTAGGTATTTTAAAGTCATTTTGTAACATTGATTTGTGTGTACAGATTTGCAATGGGGATTATTAATTTGTCAACCAAAAGGATTTATTGACTCAGATCTAATCAGATTTTCCTTCTGTTCTGTTAAGATAATACTATTAAAAGTAACATTCAAATAAAACAAGTTTAGTAAATATTGAATAATGTTTGTTGCTAATTTGATAAATCATGAGTGACGAAATGTTGACAGCAATTAAAGTGTCTGCAGAATCTTTCACAAGAGATCACAAGACAATACAGTTGGCAGTTAGCCTATTTGTCGCATTCCTTTACCGTACTTACATACATGCTATGCATGTGCACCAATCGACTGTACTTGCATTAACCTAACATATTTCTGCGCGTCGCGACGCGCCGATTGATTCCATAATACAAACACATTAAAAGCATGTTGAAAAAAATACAAGGCATTGCGCATTGTTGTAATAATGCATACCCACACACTACACACAAAAGGACAGTAAAAAAGCGAAAAACTATTGCGCATAAAATAGTCGTCAGAAGAAATTGCTGAGGAGTTCAAGGCTGACCAGTTCCTGTTCATGGCAGAATTCATATTTCACGATCTAGTTGCATAACAAATCATTCACATCCTCCTAATAATACTGACGCTTTTTTAGTCTTATGTCACTTAATTGTTTATGCCGCATGTATTTACTTCTATTGCATATGAATGAGAATGATCTATCCATTACCATTAGATGTAATGATGCGAGAAAAAAATCAATCTATGCATTGCACAGCTCATACTATTTTATTTTTAAACACTCATAAATGGACATGCCACATTTTTAAGCTCATTTTTGCTTGGGGACGATTTTATTATGGTAAATAGTACCACAAATCACAGAGATCGTTTATCATAAAATACACGTGTACACATACAACATATAGCAAATTTCCATGCACATTATTTTTGTGTTGTGTTGACCTGTCCACGTAATCTTTTTTTCCTGAGAAAAATATACAAGAAAAAAGTATTCATTTAGTTTATCAGTAAAGTGAAGTGTTGAATAATTTCTCGTTCTTGCTCCTTCAATTCAGCAATGCAAACAGAAAAAAAATGACCTGACCCCTTCTCTGTTTTACTTATCTTGAAATGAATTAATTTGAAACAGAATTCCAGAGCCCATTTCAAATACATATGTATTTTACATTTGCGTGTGCGTGCAAGTGGATATGTGAAATAGTGATTAGCAAATTTATTATGGTCAGTCCAGTAGGAAACAACAACGCAGATTCCATCAAGCAGCTATTTAGTTTCATGCATATACCTTAATTATCATACTCACTGTCAATGTGTCAATCATCATTCTAAAGTAAGAAGTGCAATTCATTGGAATCTGTTGAAGACGATGCCACAATTTACACGTATGCAATTATTGTGAAAAGTACATAAATACGAGGGCAAGGATTGATTTAGATTACTCCTCTTGGATGGAATTTACAAACTAAATTCTTGCATTATTGGATTGATTGAAGTTACTAAAATTCATAAATTCAGAGTTGGAGGAAAATGGAGGAATCTTGGGAAATAAATCCCATTTTATCGATACCTTTAGTGGTATGTACAAATCTATATGACAAATTATTAATCATTTCATGAATTCAGATTGTGTTATTTCACTTTAATTTAATTTTCTTTAGGTTCGATTAAAAATCTTGTCACAGCTAAATCTCGCAGAACAATTACGTTTGCGGCAGGTTTGCAAAACAACGAAAGATTGGATTGACGCCAGTAGTCTTTCATATCATGTACCTGTGACCATCATCAATGACTATGGTTCAAAAACATTTACAAATTTTTTACAGAGGAAGCCTCCCCACTTAGTTAACTCAATTTATATTAAAAATGATAACTACGATTTCTTAAATGATCCAGCATTATCACATTTCATGCAAATCTATGGACCAAATATTAAAAATCTACGCATTCAACGCTATTTTCCTCTCAAATCTGAAAAAGATTTACTTTTTTACGAAAGGTTCACTAATTTATCAGACTTGGAACTCGATAAAATATCAATTCCTAGTCTGCATGAAGTTGATAACCTATTTCCAAGTGTATTTGTAAATCTGAAAAGTCTCAAGATTGGAAATGTAACTGCTTATCCAGAGCCACCTGCTGATGATTCCTTTGGAGCAACTTTGATCCCTCTAGGGCTTCAGCGACCCATGGGAATGTACGTCTGGAACTTGATACGCTTCTGTAAAAACGTTGAGTTTCTAGGATATCCTCGCACTGCAAAATATTTTTTCCAGGCGTTTATCGATGGAAGAGGTCGAGGCGAGTTTGGGGTATTCTGCGACTACATCAGAAGTAGAAATTCACAGGACCCCAGCAGATCAAATTTGGTTTTGTGTGACTTGTTAAACTACAATTGGGACCCTGATGTGAAAAATGCATTGCCCCTTTTGAAACTGGGAAATGAGTTTGGTGTCAAATTCTTGAACGTGAATGCCAATTTATTTCAGTACATTAAGATTGACTCCCTGATCAACATGTATGATCTACCACCAAATACAGGAGATTGCATCCTGTCATTTAGGAATTTTAACTGTCTGACAGCAAAGTGCCTTCCGTCGGTGGAACGAATCAGCATGTCAGCATCTCAAGTGAACACCATGTTGGACTACAGCTGCATTTTTAATGGTCCCACTGCATTTCCAAACTTGCGAGAAATCGAAATTATCATTGACGTGGGATTCACGCTCCCTGAAACTGACATTTACTGTAGAGCAAGAGAATTTCGTGATGTTCACATTCTACTATCCCACTTTTTCTATGACATGGAAATGATACTGGAGGACCAAGAAGAAATGCAGAAAAACAGAATTTATGAAAATGTACATAGCCTTATTATCAGGTTCGTTGATCTAAAAAACAAACTGGCCAGGAAAGCAAGTCCGGAAGACTTACCTCTTGAGTGGATTATAAGAAGTTTGCCAAATTTAAGAAAGTTAAAGCTGCAAGGATGGAACGTTCAACGTGAAGAAACCTACAAGGCAATATGGGTGGAGTTACCATTGTTAGAGGAGCTCATATTAGACGAATGTGACAAGATGGAAACAATTTTTCATTCTGTTAATTCTAAGCAGCTAAAAAGTAAGAAGAAATTTTCATTTACGGTAGTTTAGAAATCTGATAAATGTGATTTTTTAACAAACAATTATTTATCCGCAGATCTATTCAGAATCACTACGAGGAAAAACGGAGCTGAGAGAAAGTTCGCTAATTTTAACGCGGAAAAACTAGGATTAGAGGAGTCGACCTTCAAATGCAGTCAAAATGATTTGGTATGATGAGCAGTCTAGTGAAAATTACATATATATTAATTATAACACAAGTTTGTATTTATGAAAATTCATGTTCTTAAATTTTTCAGGTCACGTGGTGCAGGGTGAAAACATGAAGTGTCCATCTCATTGCTAAAGTCAGTGATAAATAATATCAGCCTAGTCAATGATTTGAGAAACTTGTCGTAACGTTTTAGCTAAGTTATTAATTAATTAAATCTTTATTACGTATTTTTAACTCTTAATCATCACAAACTATTATGTTATCACCATCAACACATCTTATTACAGTGTAACGAATATCGTAAGTAACTACTCCACTTATATAATTAAATGCTCGTTGAGTAATTATACATAACTACTTATAACAGTAAATATATTATTTATTTTAACAGAAACATAATTTGTGAGGTAAAGGATCGTAGAATATAATGTGTAATGTATCGATAAAAAATGATATCTGAAATTTGCGTGTTGCAAAAAATTTCATGGATTGAAATGTCAAATGAGATTCAATGTTCCTTTAATTACCTGAGGCATAAACTAAAAAATGGCATTTTTATTCTTTTGCATATTAACTACTTTAGCATATATCGAACACAAAAATACATTAACAAATCTTTACACTTATAACTCTTTAACTGTTTTAAACTTTCCAAATATACTTTTTTCTACTCTTTTGACTACGTAAATAGGTTTTCTTTCGGTATGCATATTTTATTAAGCACCACATTGGATGTACTTGACTATGAGAGATTCTGCGAGAAATAAATATTTTTCTATGCACATAATTATTACGATCACGATTTCGATACTTGTTTTCTTGACTTTGTAAAGGACAACTATCATATCATCAGCAGGATTCAAAAGAATTCTCGATCATTCACCAGTGTTAATTTTTGGATTATTGACTTATCCTTCATTTCTAAGAGCCATTATCTTGATTTTTGAAGACTGAATCTTGAATTTGGAAATATCATATAATTTGGAGTCCAGTTAAAAGCTGTACTGACCAAGGAATTTAATTTCCGAATGAGAGGAAGTAAGGACACTCGGTCGAGTTGGTAAAAATAATTTTTGTTATTGATTATTGTATGGCACACCACCAAGATAAAGACATCGATAGTACATATTGTTCCAGTCACAGTGAAATGGGTTCGTGATTGAGAATGGATTACTAAGCAGTTCTAGAATATAAGTTATTGTTTTACGTTTGATGATGAGTTTGATGATAGAATGATGCTATATTTTTATAACAGTTCATTTTCTAGCGCTTTGAGCTCAGCCTTACCAGGCATACCAATATCTGCACCGGATGTGTCAAACGGGTCAATTTCTGCTGACCGAGGGGACGACGAAGTATTATTGTTGCTAGTTGGCATCAGTACAGGCTGCATAGGCATCGGGGTTAAGGGTTGGGATATCATTCGATTTGTTGGATAACTAGATACTCTTGGATCGAAGTCATCGTCTGATAAACGCCTCCCTGCTCCGACGCCAAGCTCCTCTTCTAGCAATTTAATCTCAGTTTTCCCAGGAATTACAGCTTCAGCTATCGAGGTATCGAAAGGGTCCATATAAGGAGTTGGACTTGGGTTGAAAACTGATATGACACCAGTTGGAGCCTCTAGAGGAGTTAAAGGCTTGAACGAATCGTCTGTTGGCGTCATGGCTTCAAATAGGTGGGGTGCTGGTGGGGGAGAAGGTGGCTTAGGTGGTGCAACTGGCTGTGGTTGCTTTTTGAATTCAACGGCGACCACAACTGGAAGTATTCTAGCGGGCATTTGCGGTGGAGTGTTGAGTAGTTCCTCTTCTACTTGTCTCAGCTCTGACTTGGCCAAATAGTTTTCAATTTCTATGCCTGACGTATCAAAAGGATCGTCCGCATTAGTGGGACAAAGTTTTGGCTCGGGAATAGCTGTAGATGGCATTTCCTGTTGGGGCGTCATTGGCTTGTCAACTGCGAAATCCATTGTGCTGTCAAACATGTCTTCAGTAGTTTGTGGTGGCTTGAGGGGCAATGAGGGCGCAGGTTGTCCATCACGTGGGTCAAAGTCAAAGTCGTCATCTGATGCAGTTGTCATTGTAGTTGGGGCAGTGGTTGTGATTGGAGGTGTTGGTTCCTCTTTTGTAGGACTGATCAGCTCATCTTCCAGTAGTTTCAGTTCAAGTGCACCTGGAATAAGCCCTGCTGCCATTGATGTGTCAAATGGGTCGATTTCCTTATCTATTTCTTGTTGTGGTGTCATCACTGTCGACACCTCATCAAAAGCTTGGTGACTTATATCATGTAAATCCAACACGTGATGCTTCACTTCATCTTTCCTTGGGTCAAATTCTAAGTCAAAATCGTCTTCTGTCTGTTGGGATTTGAGTATGGCATTCACAATTTTATCTGGCAATTTTGGTTGTTCCGGTTTCGCCTGGTCCGCTAAGCTAAACAATTCAGCTTCAAGTAATTTTAATTCGGCTTTCCCTGGCAGAACTGTCTCCACCGTGGTTGTGTCGAACGGATCAATATCTTCATCTGGCTGTGCCTTGTCTTGCTTCCCATCCACAGTGTCCACCAAACTTGGTCCTGTGAATAATTTCATAAACATTATTAATTATTTCGCTGCCGACTAAACTCTGACCTGACTCTGAATGCTAATGTGACATTCGTTACCTGAATCTGAAGCTTTCTTGTGGGGTTCAATAGTTGGTGCTTTCATAGAATGTGGACTCATATCTTCCAGTGGGTTCAGCTTAGGAGCATTTTGAATTTGCAAAGTTTTAGGAGGACTTTCTCCTAGCCTTGGATTGAAGTCAAACTCATCGTCATCTCCCCCACCACTTGCATCAGATTTAACGTCCCCAAGAATTTCATTTTCAATAATTTTCAGTTCGCATTTACCATGCGCGGCAGACTTATCCACAAACGTAGTATCAAATGGGTCCTCTTCAGGCTCATCTTCTCCTGGTGGTGGCTTTTTATGAACGGATTCCGCAGCAAGAGCGGCAAACTCTTCATCCCATTCATCCTCCTCGGGTTCAACAGGGGCAGTAGATGTTGTAAGTAGTGCAGCTAGTGAGCTAGGAATTGAGGTGGGGATTGCCGGAGGTAATGACTCAAACTCAGCACTACCACTAATTGGGTCGAGTTGATTTATCATGTCAAACTCATCTATCACATCCCTCATTTCATTTCCTTTGGACAACTCGCCGCCTTTCTTATTTGCTTCACCCTCAGTCCCGTCTCCAGTCGCTTTTTTGGGAAGAAGATCAACTTTCTCCAACAAAGGAGACGAAGTATCTTTAATTGGTGTATCCAAAATCTTATCAAACAGGTCCACTGACCTCTCTGTCGTCGTAGCCCCTTTCTTAGTGTAATCCTGTGGAGGGGCTGTTGGAAGATTGGAATCATCAAAGTCTCCCAGAAGATTGATGGCTTGTGGACGAGGTCTAGCTTTGGATTTTGTTTCACCTGGTCTCGTCCTGGGTCGTGAAATACCAGTCTTTTCAACTTTTCCTGTTAGAAATTCGACAGTATCACCAAGATTAACTGTTCTCTTAGCTAGTTTCTCTGCCTCTTCAATACGTTTCACTACATCGGTGACCGCTGAAGTGTCAAAGGGATCATCACCGTCTTCATAAGTTGGACTATCTGGAATGTATGCTAGTTTGATTTCTCCCGTTGCAATAGCATCAGTAAAAGTAGTATCGAATAAACTGTCATCTAATTCAACTGGTTCAGGACTGTCTGGAGGTTTTTGTGGATCGTCTGTCGTATCTTCGCCCTCGAAAGCCTCTGCCCCATCAGGTACCTGCAAGGTTTCATTTTTATGGAATGAGATAATGTTGGTTTAATAAAAAAATATAAACATCGATTCAAACTAAAATATTTTACCCTTTGGTTATCGTCATCCCCTTCATGTAGACCTTCTTGTTCTGCTCCGAACAAGTCACCCTCTTTAGCATGTTCCTGTTCCGGTGTAGGAATGATAGCACCTGCAGGTCTTTCACTTGCAAAAAGCTTGTTTTGTTCGGATGGCTTGTTCCGCTGAAAAAAGCTACTTTCTTTTATTCTATCCATATCTTCAGAAACTTTGTTAACCAATGTGTCCACTCCAGACGTAAGCATTTTGAAACGTTGCCATTCCTCGTCATCCTCATGACCTGTAGAGGAACTTGCCCCAGCTCCACCTGAGTACCCTGATTCCTCATCTTGAAGTTGTCTGGCTTTCTTTGTCTCCTCAAGTTCTCGTTTGTACTTTTCCAGTTGGGCTGGATCAAACAGGTCATCCTCCTTTTTGTCCTTCTTCCCCTTGATCTTCTTCTTAATCCCTTTCTTCACCCCTTTCAACATTTCTCTAAAATTTTGGAAAGACATTTTAAATAGTTTGAAATTTTCGAAATTGAACAATATCCAGTTAAAATACAACCTTGTAGAAATACAAATAAATATCTTCTCTTCATCCAATATTTACTATTAACGTTTAAAAGCAAATTACAATAATTATTTAAAAAATTATATTCCATGGAAAATTACTTACCTTGTGAATTTTTACTCGACTTCAGAAAATTGGATTTTATTTGATCATAAGACAGGGTGTGCTTCCTCCGACATTATAGCACGAGATCAATCAAACAACCAAAATTATCACATTTCGTCTCGATTTTTCCCATTTTGTGAAAATTTCTCCACCTTTTCTATGTACAGACAAGGACGTGGAAAAGTACGCAAATAAACCGTGATTGTGTGACGAGGCTTTCACCATACATTTTACTTTGCACTGAAGAAATGTGTGCTTATTTGCTTGTGAATACAAACACAAGCTTATATTTTGCACACATTTCCTGGTAAAAGGTGGTTTCTGCAAAAAAAAAATGCTCCAACTCCAAACTAAAAATGATACATTGATTCTGTCTGGTCTGAAAAACGGTATACACTCCCTGTGTGCCTTCTTAGCGGATGAAATAATATCCGTTCTATACTATTTTTGCATGCATTTTTGTCCCTGAGAATTCGTAGTGTATCTTTGCAAAATAAGATTATTAAAACCATACCCCAATATGTATTGTCATGTGGTATGTTCTGTTTACTAAAGGGAAAGTCCTTCTTTCTTCATCTGATCCAAGCGTATTTTTTGGCTGCTTTCCACGATATATGTAAGTACATGTTATAACGACACCATCATTTTCAGAGAAAGCTGTGGGAGTAATCTTGAAAGCATGCACGTCCCATGCATACAAGGCTACTTGTTTGCTGGCTGCTGACATACGCCAACTATGCATAATATTTGGAAAGTAAGAAGCTGGAAATCGATAGAACACAAAATAGGCCATGGCGCAGGCCGATACAAGCGTTGCGTTGTGAAGAAACAAAGTAAACGCTTTTCCAACTCGCATGTGTGAACGGTGGTTTGAGTATGCGGTTGAGATCACGATACCTAACATATAGGCAAACATGTACAATATATATATGATCATTCTGCGACTTAAGATGGGAATATTGTGATGAAATGTTATGCGATTCATTTTCAAATCAAATTTTGTTACATTCTCATCAATGATAGCTTGAACCGATTCCAGTTTAGCCAAATATTCATGTACTCACATGCACTTGGCAGAAGCATTGAATTAATTTCAATAGTAAACATGCAGACATTTTTTGTGCAGTTTGAGCGAACGCCAAAAGGCTTGTTTAGATATTGCAAGTCGCAACTACCTATGTAATGTATAGTATGTGCCACGCACGTGCACCAAAAGTGAGCGAATTAACTTTGTTGTAAAAAATTGTTTTCTAGCTTCTAATGAAAAAGTTTTTTTCTTTGACAGTAAAAAAATCTTAGGAAGCAGCAAGCATCTCGGTGTAGAATTTGTGCACATACCTACATACATACGTTGGTACATCAGTATGTTAGACACACACGTGACGCTTTTATAATGCGTTATGCTTTTGAAGACTTGCTAAAAATAAATTACTCAGTCAGCACAAAGAACCAGAAAAAAAATCAACACTGGCATTGGCAAAGACATGGACAAATTTTCAGCGTGT
>JAQFZG010001890.1:0-18907 GCA_034695465.1 Entomobrya nicoleti
AGATGTTGTCAAGCTGTTCCAAACTAACTCGAGAAGTATGATTGAGTAAATGTGATAATAGTGAATTGATAAAAAAAGCTATCAGCGACGTACCCAGGGAGGGATGCTGATAGTTCAAACAATACCAATACCAATACCAAAACATGGAGTTTGATCCAGGCTGCGAACAAACAATTCTTGGAGAGGAATTTTGGAGGAATGGTCTAGGAGCACCACCACTTCACCCCTCCCCCATCCGTTATCGTACGTACACAGGAGAACAGTTCTCTCCTCTTGGTCAATTAAACGCTCAGGTTGAGTATAATAAACAAGTTATTACACACATGATTACCGTGTGTAAAGGTACGTCACTTTTTGGTAAAGACTTTTTGTTTAAATTTAAAATTGACTGGAACATGATAGACAAACAGTGTCACAATGTGTGTGCAAGTGTAAGTGATTTACAGACATTACTTGAAGAATATGCCGATATTTTCAAGCCACCCACATCCACCGACAGGATAAACAATTTCTAGGCCCCAATTAACCTCAAGGATGACGCAACTCCCCGTTTCCTCAAAGCACGACCAGTACCATATTCCATAAAGAGCCGTGTGGATAAGGAGTTGGAACAGATGGAAGCCACCGGAGTAATCACCAAAATAGAGACAAGTGATTGGGCTTCCCTTTGGTTGTGGTACCCAAGGCTGATGGCCGTGTTCGCATCACAGGCGATTTTAAAACGCCCGTCAACAGCCAACTTTGCGTAACCCAGTACCCTCTTGCGGTTCCAGATGATCTTTTTGCTACAATCTCAGGTGGCAACACATTTTCAAAACTCGATAGTAGCAATGCGTACCACCAAATCGAGATCGATGAAGCATCAAAAAAGTTTTTAGTGGTGAACACCCACCGGGGACTTTATCAGTATAACGTTTTACCCCAGGGCATCGCTTCATCCCCAGCTATTTTCCAGCAGTTTATGGATACACTGCTCAAGGGGATACCTCAGACAGGTTCTTTTGTTGATGACGCCATCACCACCGCACCAACTGACGCAGACCACCTCACCAACCTGAAAGAAATTTTTGCTCGTGTTCGTAAGTACAACTATAAATTGTCAAAAGAAAAATGCGCATTTCTACAGCATTCATTGGATTATTTGGGTCATGTCATAACCAAACGTGGCATTTCAACAAGCAAAGCGAAAGTGGAAGCCATTCTGAATATTCCACGACCCACCAATGCCAAGGAAGTACTCTCATTTATGGGTCTCGTAAACTTTTACGGTAAATTTATTCCTGATTTATCAAATATTTCTGAGCCTCTTTACAGACTGACACGTGATAATGTTGTGTTCGAGTGGTGTGAAAAGTGTGAACGTGCTTTTTGTGCCATCAAACTAAAACTCACCACAACTCCCACTTTGGCTCACTACGACCCATCCAAACGGATTGGAATAAGTGCTGATGCAGGACCTGATGAAGTTGGCTGTATATTGTTCATCATCCTCGACGACGGAACTGAACACCCTCTTGCATATTGGTCAAAACTCTTGAGTGAAACTGAGAAGCGCTACAGCCAAATAGAGAAGGAAGGCTTAGGCATTATTGTTTCTATTAAAAAGTTTTATAAATATGTTTGTGGTCGTAATTTTTTACTGGTGACAGATCACCGACCACTTCTCAGTATCTTTGGTCCCAAAACGCAGCTACCCTCCTTCGTAGCAACACGTCTCCACCACTGGGCTCTTTACCTTTCTCAGTTCCAGTTTGATGTAGTCTACCGGAAGTCTGCAGACCACGGCAATGCTGAAGCTCTATCCCGCCTCCTTCCACGAACACAAGGTCAAACAAGTGCTATCACCGCTGAAGAAGCGACGGTGAACCTTTTAGCAACGCAGCAGATGGAGGTTCTTCCTGTTACAGCAGCTGACATCAGGCAAGCTACAAGTCGTGATCCAGTTTTGGCGAAGGTACAACAGCTCATCCTGTATGGCTGGCCTCCAAAACTCCGTGATGAAGACAAACAGCTTCAACCCTTTTTCGTACACCGAAATGAATTGACCATTATTCAAGGTGTAATATTATGGGGCATCAGAGTAGTCATCCCCTCCAAATTTCAAGACAAAATTCTACAACAGCTACATCAATGCCATTTTGGGATAGTCAAGATGAAGACTATTGCTCGTAAACATGTATACTGGCCGGGCATTGATACTAATATTGAAAATATTGCGAGATCTTGTTCTTTGTGTCAACAGAATGCTCCAAATCCAGCTAGCGCACCCCTTCACCCCTGGCAATTTCCGGAGAAACCATGGCAACGCCTTCACGCTGACTTGGCAGGACCATTTCTCAACTCCATGTGGCTAATAGTAGTTGATGCACATTCCAAATGGCCGGAAGTGTACAACTTACACAACAACACCACATCATCAGCCGTTAAAAATAAACTTTTGGAAGCTTTTTCCCGTTTTGGTTTGCCAGAACAAATTGTTACTGACAATGGTCGTCAGTTTGCAAGCAGTGAATTTGTTCAATTTTGTAAAAATAATGCAATAAAAAATATTTTTTTATCTGCCTATCACCCTAGGTCAAATGGAGAAGCCGAGCGTTTCGTACGCACATTCAAAGAGGGAATGCGAGCGAACGACATTCCTGTGGAACAGCGGTTACAACGGTTCCTCTTCAGCTACCGTACCACTCCACACAGTACCACTGGTTCCAGTCCAGCTGAGGTCCTTCTGCAAAGAAAACCAAGAACCTTGTTGGATCTTCTGAAGCCTAACATAGCAGCTAATGCACGGTCCAGTCAACTCAACCAAGAAAAAGCGTTTAACAAGAACGTAAAGTCTCGTGAGTTCCTGCCTGGGGACATCGTGTGGGTCCAAACAAATCTCAAAGGGGAGGAAAAATGGACTATGGGTTCTATCAAGCAGAAAATTGGACCAGTTACATACATCGTTGAGGTATGTGGCCGTGATATGAAACGTCACACTGACCAGCTCAGAGGAGCTATTTCAACACCAACTTCACCACCTCCACCCGACTCGCGGATTGTCCCGAAAGCAGCTGCGACTACTGACGAACAGCGTGGCTTGGGGCAAGGCGAAACCGTCTCAGCAAACTCACCACCTCAGACAACCGCCTAACCTTCACCTGAACCTCAAGGACATTTCTTCAACGCATTTTATGAATTGTTAGCTTTTCTCTCATGTGTGTAAAGTCCGGTTAGGAAGGAGGAATGTGATATATCTGAATAATATCATTACTTTGTCTGATGAGTTAATTGATGTGTCTGTACACGTGCGCCTGACTTGTGGTCACGCCACGTCTTAGTCCTAGCTACTTCCTAATCCTAACTCTGTAATCAAGACAGACTTGATCTGCTCTCCGAGCTATTCACTACTCTCTACTTACTATTAAATTACTACTACTTATCTAGGCAAAGATTTTATGCGTCTCTCTCACCTTCTTTCATGCACCAAGCATCAATATACACATATACCACACATTGGTTTGAACTTCTTTTAATATATTGTATTTACTCGTTTATGAAAGAATTGAAATTATTGTATAATATGTAAAGTGAGAATGTTTAACGAATTGGAAAGGTATTCGACAGGAACGCCTCTTTAATTGGAACATTAGCAAATATCTTAACTTTGCTTAAATACTATCATAGATGTATAATTATTTTTTTATTATATCATAAATCAAAAGAAAAATAGATAGTTTTGGGTTTGAATCTCGATTGAATATCATCAAAAACCACACGACAAAACTTAACAAACTCAACTTTTTCTTCACTGAAATTAGACGCCTGGGTCAACCACAAGATTTTGTGGCAAAGAACTAATTAAATTCGAACTCGAATTCATTTTACCTCCTTTTAAAGCCAACATGGCAAATCAACTGGTAATTTCCAAAAATGCAACAATGCCTCATGGTTTAAATAGCGTAGCAGCACCATTTGTTTGTATCTCACACAAACTTCTTTCAATTTCTGCTAGATTTTGTGACAAGCAGTACATGTTAAGTCGAGCAATCAAGCAAATTGGAATTTTCAAAGCTACACCAATTCGATTAATTAAACAAGATGACGAACAAACCCCAAAAATCATCCAAATCTATGCTTTAAAAGGGACTGAGTTAAGAAACCTCAAACTCAGAAACATCTTGATTTTCATTGCAACATTCTGCCAACTTCTGCAATGCATTCATTCAACAGTACATGCCTCTGCACAGCCAGGCCAAAGATCAGAGCATCTCCTAGGATGGTTTTCCTTTCTCATCATGCTCACAAATGCATCCTACGCATATCTACTTCAGGAAAATGGTCCAGATCTCAAATTTTACTTGGAAAACTTGCTCAAATTTTCGGATGAACAAAAACACAATTCAGCTAAAACCCTTTCAATGCATAAGTTGCCATTAATAGAATTGACAAACACGTTATTAATTCCTGTAATGCTTTTGACGGCAGTCATGTTGTCACCATGTTTTGTTTTGACATTTCATTGGACGAATCCTTGTAAACCATCGCTAGTAGGCTATTTCCTTATTTTGGAATGTCACCCAGGTGTAGATGGCATGTTAGGATTACCTGGACCAGTCGTGAAATACAGTTCAAGGTTTATAATATACATGCTAAATATATGGATTTGGCATTATGGAGTACATCTTAGTGTTTCGGGTTTCGTGCCTGTACATATAATCGCTACAATGATAACTCGGGAATGTGTCATATATGCTAAGCGACATATCAATAAGCGTTCAGAATATTTAAATAATGCTCTGGTATACAGAAAATCTCAAATATTTAATAATTTGGGGAATGACATTCAACAAAATTGCTTACTTGCCATTATTTGCACTGTAATTATAGTTTTAGCTCTTGGTATGGTTGTGTTGATTCGACTTCTAAATGGTGAATTTGGAGAATCAAATGATTTGATATTAGCTACGTTTATGGTTGTCGTTAATAATTCGGCGGGTACACTCATTTTTATTTTGGGTGGAATGATACCCGTTTATAGAAACTCGCAACTGTTCTCAGAAAACATTAAAAGGATACAGTTAAGAGTTGTATCGAGGAGGGATAAAATTTGGTTAAGAAAATTTTGGAGATCTTGTGGACTACTAAAAATTAAATTTGGGGAACAAAATTTTGTTGAAGAACTAACGCCATTGAGAAGTTTGGATTTTTCAACTAACTTAACCGTCCAGATTTTGCTTTTATCTAGAGGATAGTAATAACTTTGGATATAATTTTTTTACAATGGTTTAGTTTTGTAACTTCGTTTGATATGAGGCAACTATATTTTAGATAATATATGAAATACTTAAATATTTAATATAAATAAATAAATATTAATATTTGTCAATAGTTGTAATGCAATATGAAAAACATCTCATAAATTTAAGTTCAAGCCATAATGTTTTGACCACATAAATGAATCATTGTATGCTATCTTTGCAGTAAAAAGCTTTTTTGAAAACATGAGGTGCTTATTAATTTCCAATGATTTTTCTACTCCAACGCTTTGAACTTATATTTTACAACTAAGGTTCAGGAAATATCATATCAATCTGCCATGTTTGTTATTTTAACTTAAGAAAATTAAACGTTTACTTAAAACACTGTGAACTGACAGTTTATATGATTTTTCTGTTTAAACGATTTGAACTCATTTTTTTAACTTAGGTTCAGGAAATATCACATCAACCGGTCTACCATGCATGTAATCTTTACTCAAGACTATAAAACTTTTACTTAAAACACTCTAAACTGACAGTTTATAATGCTGGAATGAAGTTTCCTCATAAACCCTATACGAATGGTACCACGTGTTAAAATACATTCGGGTTTGGGCTTTACGATCTATGATCTCATAAGACGATATCTGTCAGTTGTCATATAAATTCTCCTCTTACTAGTAATTTTAGAAAGTGACATATATAAAAATTTAATTAACTCATGTTGGCTTTTTACTAACATGTTTTTCACCTAGATATGTTTAACTATTTAAGAATTTATTTAGGAAACCCAAACAACTACGTGTTCGCAAGTGTTTGTATTTGCACACGGGTTTTCATATTTAGATGTCTGCGGACGGTGTCTGCCAGACATAAACGACACTTACATGTAAAATATGTGATGATAATTGGGTTAAAAAGATAAAACAATATATACTAAACCAGATTAAGCAAGGTTTTTTTTAAAATTAATGTAAAACGTGTTAAATAAAATGAAAAAAAGAATAAATAAAAATTAATAATGTGTAAAAATTATTTTGTTAAAGTCTGAATGTTGTTCATATTAGTTACGTCGAAAAGATGTACGTAATATCAGGGATTGTCTATTTGAACTACATTTTATTTGTGTGGTAACACGTAATAATATAATAAGAATACTGGTCTACTGTCAAGTTTTAGTGTTTATGTATTTAATACAGCCAAGTACATATTTGGCTTTTCAGTTTGAGACCAGTCATCAATCTCGTTACAAAAAAAGTCTATTTTGGTAAATATGTCTTAGCAAAAATGTGTGCTATTTCAGCGTTAAGAGTAACGGGAAAGAACCGCTCGAGTACTTGATTTTGTCCACAAATTCAATAAAAAGTGGCCAGAAAAAAATTTATTCAACCCTAATGAAATTACCATAAATATCAATAAACTTTAACAGCTAAAATGCAAACTTTCCAAAAACGTTAGTCTGCAAGATTACAGTTAAAGTTCCTTTATATGAATTGAAACTTGATTCAAGTTGACTGAAACTGTGTTTTATGGTTGGTCGCATGGTGATACAAACACATTTTTATTCAACCTTAATGAAATTACCATAAATATCAATAAACTTTAACAGCTAAAATACAAACTTCTCAAAAACGATAGTTTGCAAGATTACAGTTAATGTTCCTTCATATGAATTGAAACTTGATTCAAGTTGACTAAAATTGTGTTCTATGGTTGGTCGCATGGTGATAGCAAACACATTTTTATTCAACCTTAATGAAATGTGCATGAATATCAAGAGACTTTAACAGTTAAAATACAAACATGACTTAATATACCTATACAAGGTGTAAATTTTAAACATTGATAAATGGTTTAATTAATTGTGTAGCAAGTAGCTTGTATACGTATACCTGATGCATTTAATCTAAAAAATGTCCGTAGAACAAGTTTTGAAGATTTTGTTTTGATGTAAAACCATCCATTTATTTTAATGCCCTAACATTTTCCTTACGTATATGGGTGTCCATGACATACGACATATAGCTATGAGGGTAGTTTGAGATCAACATTGCTCATCGTATTTTTATATAAGTGCTCAAATATTACTAAAGAATAAGGCAACCATTACATAAATCAACAATTCCCAATTAAGAAGAAAATTATTATCAAGAATTTAAAAACCGGTAAATATTAATGTGCCTTTTTAACACGAAATTCCTCCGATTGGTTTTCCCGGAGTAGTGGCATCTGTCTGACAAGTTTTGTAGTTCATCAGATTAACCTGTCACTTAATCGATATATAACGGAATTCAGCTTTGGCTTTTTAATTAAAATTCTTCAACTAGAACTTTACACGTGGGCATTTTTGTAGACAAGGTTTTTGGTAATAGCAAGTCGGTATGGGATTTTTCGTCTGGAGTATAAAATAAAAAACGTCATGCCTCGTGTTGGAAAATATTCCAAAAGTCGTGAGTCAAAATATAAAAAGTTCAACACGAAAATGTTTACGACGAGTCAAATTTATTACAAGAATGACATGCTCGTTGAGTCGTCTCAGTCTCGTCAAACGTCGTCTACATTACGAACTTCCTCATAACTATACCTTCCGTGAAATTCCTTCCGTGACATTCCTTCCTTCATAACATCAGTGACTGTGATGTCGCAAACAAAAATTTAATTAATTTTTGACGAAAACATAAAAATATTTTTTGAAATAAACATTATTATTATAGTTCCCTATCCACGTCCGAATATAGAATACTACACGTTTGAAATTGCTCTTAAATAGACTTAAAATTTAAAATTATTTCAAAATTCTATTTTATTTTGCTGACGTAAGAGCAAGTCTTTAGAGACAGAATCAACATTTGAAATGGTTTCAGTGCTTATCCTCACCTTCACGAAATTCATCTGGTTACTTTATCAAATATACCTTACCATATCGTTTCCCAGATGTTTTTAGAAATGTCTAGATAAATCATATCTAATTAATCTTACTTTACGGATTGCCAGCTTTTGTCATTGCTCACCTATTAAACTTTCAAACACTCAAACTATCACAGCAGTAGATGGAGTCGAATTACGAAAACTAAAGTTAACAAGCATTGTATTGATAGCTGCATCATGCCTGCAATGTTACCACTTCTCCAGAACTCACCAAATAAACGCCGAAAACACGTCAAACATTATTCTTGAGTGGTTTGGCTTTGTTGTACATCTTGGCTTGACCACTGATGTATATTTATTTCGAAACAAAGGTCGTGCTTTGAAAATGTACATTAATAACCTGTTAGTTTTCACCAAGACGATTTCAAGCATTTTGCAACGCGGCCGAATCTCTTGCTCGGATGATCAAATGTCATTTATTGAACTTGCTAATTTACTCCTTGTTCCTTTATTTTTAGTAAATATTTTTGAGTTTGGACCATTATTTGTTTTAGCTTTACACTGGAAACAACCTTGCAAGCCTTCTTTGATGGGCTACTTCATCTTACAAGAGTGTCGTGCAACGAATATAACTTAAAGTCCTTTGCTAGTAACAATACATTGGTGGATTGTAAAAGCAATGGTTTTCGTTGGCAACATTTGGGTCTGGACTGTGGGATTTCTGGGAATCACATTTGTTTTTGTGGTAGTTCATATTTTAGCAATTATGCTTATCCGAGAGTGCATTTATCTTACTTTGAGAAGGCTTAAAACTAGGAATGTAATTCAGGACGCAGGTATTTATAGACAGTTGCAGGTTCTTAAAATTTTAACAAATGATATTCAACAGAATTGCTTATGTGCACTTATTGTATTTTGCGTAGTTTCCTTTGCGTTTAATATTACTTTACTGGTAAGCATTGATAGGAGTGCAAATGAGATGTCTAGATTTATTATGATAGCGATTACAATTACAATAATCGATGAAGTGGGTGGCATCTTATTGATTCTGGGTGGCATGGTGTCTGTTTACAAAAAGTCGGGTTTGATAATTGAGAATATGAAGGTAATGATGATTTTGTGTGAGTCGAGATTTTATAGAGGGTGGCTGCGAAGATTTTTGAAATCTTGCAGAAAACTAGAAATAAAATTTGGGGACAACAACTTCATTGAGGAACTTACACCATTGAGGAGTTTAGACTTTGCGGTAAATTTGACAGTTCAGTTTTTGCTTTTGTCGAATAATTTATAAAGGTTTTCTTTAGAAAATAATCGAGGGGAATTTGGAATAAAATTTATTTAAACATTTTTCAATTGATTTTAAAGTAAAGAACCAATCTAAAATAAGCCAATGTAGAGTAAATAAGTTTTTTGTGAGGCCTTTTTGTAGTCTTCAGAAATAAATATTGATCACAACTTATAAATCAAATATCTCCATTCAATCAATTTGAAAAAACCAACAAAATGTATGCAATATTGGAGTTTCATCTAAAATAAAAGCTTTGTTTGGGCGACTGTCGAGGACAATTACTTTATTATTTCGCTATAATTTTGAAAAGCTATTTGAAGTAAACAAATAAAATAAATCCATTTTTAGCAACGGCTTCACTAACCTAAGTATTTGTGTGTCAAGCAAATACGAGCTAAGTAAATACCCTATTTTATTGTACAAATTTTCAACATGAATATTTGGTTTGCAAAGAGTTTATTTTTACCCATTTATTGTATCGTCCCGTATTTTTATTTAAAAAAACTTATACCCACTTAACACACAAAACAACAATTTTAAGAAGGTATACTCTTTACGTTAATACTTTCTGTAAAAATGCTTAACACTTTCTAAGAAATCATACAATAATGGTAAGCAACCATACAAAAGTTTAAATAGAAGTTATTCAGAATTTAATACTATAACATTTTGCATTATTTAAAGTTGAAAATTTGTTTTGCTCTTCCTGCAAGTATTTCGTAACTCTTTGTATAAAACTTTGGTTAAAATTCACCAACTCAATTAAATCTAAAATTGATATTTAGTTCTGGCGCTGCATCTGATTAAGCATGAACTACACTGTTGCGTTTCCTTCACTATTTGAAATCATCCAAAGCTTTCAGTTTTGCACAATACATTTATTTTGGACGCAACATGGAAACACTCAACTTCAACAACGTTTCCTACAACTAGTATGGAAAAATCCACAATTTTTTCATACGTTTCTTCATTCTAACTATGTGAAACAAATAGAAATTTCTTATTTATCAGATTTATATTATTTAACACTAAAGTCTTCGAGACACAATAGTGTCTGCATTCTACACTTTCCCGTTATTCAATCTGCAAGTTCAAAACACTTGGAAAATTATCTTAAATTTATAACAAAATTTAGTTATTATAAAAGAGAAGACAGATGGCTAAGTTTACCGGACTATATAATCCTACCAATATCCTTACCCACTGAACCCATTGCAGAGCTAACTTTAGAACTGCATGATTTCACTGTTCGAAATATTCACCCATACTCTAAAATCTTACTTATAAGTCAATTCGACTCTGCAATATTTGAACCTTGCCCACCATCACAAGAATATTGCTGGGTTACAAATCATAAACTACGCTGCATTTTATCCCACCGCGTAAGTTTTATGGGAAATAAACGATTTTTGTGGAACAATTTGTTTAAAAGCAGCCCAAATGCGGATATGGGATCCTGGAAAACTTGGAAATCAGAACGGTTTTATAAAAAGATTAAGTGGAGCAAAAGACCTAATATTTGCCCATACAATGGGGATAAATTGAATTATAACTTTGCACTCGAAGGCGATGTTAACATGAATTGTGTAAAACTTCTTATTGCATTAGCAATTAATTGCACCTCATTATCCTGCAAACAAAATTTGCTATTTTTTTACAACTTTGACACTTTAAACACCTGGTCAGCAAATGTTCAATATTATTCACCCTTTGGAAGTCAATTTCATGGATATCGATATTCTATTTATGTTAACAGACGAATAGAAAAATAATTGTCCAATCAGTTTAATGCTTTATTGCTATTTTCACCTTTTAGCTTGATAGAATGGGCGACACTGCTTGTAACAGCGACATTGATTGGTGGCGTCCTTACGTTATCGGGTACCTCAAATAATATGTTATATTGGCAGTATGCTGTTTTACTTGAACAGGAGAACGATTTGAGAAAATGGCTCAATCTTCATAATTGGCACTTAGTTTTCTTTTGGATGTACGTTTGTCATTTAATACGAAACATTTATACCTCGAATTTATATACCTACACAACAAAGGAGCCCGAGATCAAACACATTCCTAACTCTTTTAATGAGTTAATTCACAATAGTAGCATTAAACTATTGGCTAACCATAATGCACATTCAAATTTTAGATATGTTAAATCATCAATTGCAAAAAACGATAAAACTCTTCTGAAAATTTGGAATGGTGCAGACGAAAATATTTGGGAATATCGAAATGATTTGAAAAATACATTAAAAGTTGCTTCTTCCAAAATGGAAACCTTCTTATGCAAAGACTTTCAAGGTGTGTTTATGGTAGGCTGGGATGCGGTAGAAAAACAACAAAAGATAATTCCTAGCGTTTACAGTAGAAACGTGCCTCCAAAATGTTTGACATGTAATCGATTTGCGTGGTTTTACATGACCAATAGAAATGCGGCTTACCAATCGCCTATATATTCCAAACTGCTTTTGTTAGTATTTGGTGAACACATTCTAATTGAAAATATTGAGCCAGTAGTATTTCCGCAACTATATCTTTGGTATAGTTTGAGCATCAACTATCTTGAAAAGGTGTTTAGTAGTAAAATTGGTTCTTTAGTAGAGTCTGGAATTCAAGCGTATCAGAACCACTATTTGGAGATCATGCTCCAAAGACATGCGTTAGACCGTATATTAGAGATCGGTAACTTCAGTCGAGATTGGAATTGGTTTTCTTTGGTGAACCAAATGATTTCGAAGGATACTCCTCTAGGTTGGTACTCTCCGGTTAGGTATAAGTTATCTCAAACTTTAAGTCAAAATGGTTTGGCTGAAGATGGAATATTTGGTAAAATGCGTGATTTCGAAAACATTTGGTTTCTGTATGGTTCGCTAGTTGTTGTGATGATTTTTCTCTTCTTTTCAGAATTAGTGTACTATCGTGGAATTTTGGAATTATAAGTATATATTAATGCTTCTACATTATACTTAGAAACAAACAAATAAAGACTCATTTATAGAAATATTTTATTTATTTAACTACTCAACTGAAATATCTCTATGTATAATATATTTAATGAATGTACCATGGTTCATCAATTTCATGTTTCTAGTAGGATTAAGCATTCGTTGTAATGGTCAGTCGATTGTGAAAGGGAAAGTTAATTTGGAAACCAAGGGATGCGAATTAAATTCCTTTCTCAACCAACCCCTTTTCTCAGAAATATATTGCGGAGAGAATTCAGGACATTGCACGAACAAAAGCATGTTCTTCTTTTTGGCCTTTTGAAATATTTTCATCGTCATTCGGGCATTGTTGCAAAAAATTAAGTATGCGTTAACTTCACGCATTTAATGGGGTTGGCCATCATCAATACGTTATTTTTACCCTAATTAACATACGTTCCTATGAAAATCCTGAAACTTAAGCCGGATTATTTAATGTTTCGAAACTCTTTTGATACGCTAATTTCACAAAGTAGCATTTCACTATTACAAAGCTTTGACGAAGTATTGGCATATTTAATATTTGCACTCATTATTTGTTATTTAATTTTGAATCACAAATTGAGAGACACACGGTAAATACATAAACACTTGATTCAATAATTACCCTTAAACACACAGGATTTGCTAACAAATATTGGCGTTGGTTATTTCATTAATTTCCAACGACATGCTTGATGAAACCAGTTTTTGCGCAATCAAAACAAATATACAATGTTGGTTTTAATACTTTAGGTAATATAAAACAGTCCGTTTCCCTTGTAAGTCCAGCATATCCATCATTTCATAGTCTCGAAAGGGGTTTAATATAATATTTCAGTTTTATTTGGTTATTCGCATTTATCGTTTTATAATTACCCAGAAATTAAATTAATTGTTTCAGGAATTACCGTAAGCAAGTTTTAGACAGCATCAATAATTTTATTTGAAATACATATCAATTGTAAATATATTAGTTAACTCAACATTATTTTCCAAGTCTATCTAAGGTTTTGCGGCATAACTGCCGCAAAAGAACAATTCAACGTCAAGATTTCTAGTTCGATGCAGGAGACAAACATATCTACATCAATATTAGTAAAATAAATATCTTATAATTACTTGGTTGATTTAGGACAAATCAAGCTTTAAACAATATTATTGTCGTTGGCCGGTTATATTGACTTTTTGTGACCTTATCTTTAGGAAACAAATAAAATTGAAAATTGTAAAGAAATTATGTTTTTAAATGAGATTTTGATGAAATATTACATTAAATTGGCTCTTTATGTGTATACCTCCGAATGGTTACAACAGTAATAGTTGTGAATAAACCAGTTTTGTGCCGATTTAAAATCATTCAGTGTGGGTTGATGGGTATTTGTTGGAACATGAATTTTAAACAAAGCGGAATTTAAATTATCTTCGAATATATAAAGGTAGAATGTTTGCCGAATTGGACAGGTATTCGACCGAAACGCCTATTTACATTAGCAAATATCTAAGTTTTGTTTGGGTTATACAATATATATGTAATTATTTTTTGGTTATATCATAGATCAAAGGAAAAATACATGGCTTTTATTTAGATTCTTGTCTGAGTTTTATGAAGAACTACTCAGGACCACTCAGTGAATACATTTCCACAAACTCAGTCGACTGTTATTTTTTCCTCATTAAAATTAGACGCCTAGGCCAACAACAAGCAGTTGTGGCAAGGAACTGTAGAAATTCGATCCCAAATTCTTTTAACCTCCTATTTAAGCCAATATAGCAAATCCCGAAAAATAAAAAAAGACAAAAATGTCTCATGTTTTGAATAGCGACGCACAACATTTTAAGTGTAGCTCAGACGTGTTTCAAAGATTTGTCAAACATTCTGCTAAATGTTGTGACAAGCCTTACATGTTAAGTCGAGCAATTAAGCAAATCGGATTTTTCAAAGCTACACCAATCCAAATAATTGAGCAAGATTACGAAGAAAATCCAAAAATCGTTCAAATATCTGCTTTGAAAGGATATGAGTTAAGAAACCTCAAACTCCGAAACCTTTTGATTTTTATTGCAACATTCTGCCAGCTTCTGCAATGTATTCATTCAACTGTACATACCTCTGCACAGCCAGACCAAAGATCAGAGCGTCTCCTAGGATGGTTTTCCTTTCTCATCATGCTCACAAATGCATCCTACGCATATCTACTTCAGGACAACGGACCAGATCTCAAATTTTACTTCGAAAACTTGCTCAAATTTTCGGGTGAACAAAAACAAAAACACAATTCAGCTAAAACCCTTTCGTTGCATAAGTTGCCATTAATAGAGTTGACAAACACGTTACTCATTCCGCTTATGCTTTTGACGGCAATCATGCTGTCACCATGTTTTGTTCTGACATTTCATTGGACCAATCCTTGTAAACCTTCGCTAGTAGGCTACTTCTTTATTTTAGAATGTCAAAAAGGTGTAGACTGTCCGCTAGGCTTACCTTGGTCATTTGTAAAATACGGTTCAAGGATTATAATATTTATTCTAAATATTTGGATTTGGAATTATGGAGTACATCTGAGTGTTTCGGGTTTCGTGCCTGTACATATAATCGCTACAATGATAACTCGAGAATGTGTTACCTTTGCTAGGCAATATATCAATAGGGGTGTAGAAAATTTAAATAAGGCTTTAGTATACAGAAAATTTCAGATATTTAATAATTTGGGGAATAACATTCAACAAAGTTGCTTGTGTGCCATTATTTGTACTGTAATTATAGTTCTAGCTCTTGGTATGGTTGTGTTGATTCGACTTCTGAATGGTGAATTTGGAGAATCGAATGCTTTGATATTAGCTACGTTTATGGTTGTTGTTAATAATTCGGCAGGTACACTCATTTTTATTTTGGGTGGAATGATATCCGTTTATACAAACTCGAAAATGTTGTCGGGAAACATTAAAAGTATGCAGTTGAGAGCTGTGTCGAGAAGGGATAAAATTTGGTTGAGAAAGTTTTGGAGATCTTGTGGCTTACTAAAAATTAAATTTGGGGATCAAAATTTTGTTGAAGAACTAACGCCATTGAGAAGTTTGGATTTTTCAACTAACTTGACCGTGCAGATCTTGCTTTTATCTAGAGGATAGTAATAAATTTTGGAGTTCAAGTTTTCACAAGGATTTAGTTTGATAACTATGATTTAAAAATTTATAAATGTTTTTGGATAATATATTAAATATACTTAAAGACAGCGTAGTTTATGATTTGTAACCCAACAATATATCTTGTGATACCAGGTTTAAATATACCAGGATCGAATTAACTTATTTATAAGTACGATTTTAGATTTTAGAGCATGGATGTATATTTCTAACATGTAAGTCATGCAGTTCTAAAGTAAGATAAAGATTTGTAAACATTTATAATGTAATATGAAATAAATATTCAAAATTGAAATACCAACCAAAATGTTTTTCAGCTCATCAATAAAGCTTTTTAAACAAATCGTGTTAATTGTAAAATTATATCGCTAAAAAATTGAAAAATATTTTACTTAAGTAAATCGAGCAAAAAGTATCAATTTATATAAATAAAGTATGTTGTCTGAATTAATTCCAACATCTTACATTTTAACATTAACATTTTACAGATTTAAGATCTTAATTCTGCGAAATGTAAAATTCATACAAGGAATTTGGCTGTCTTCACAACTTACAATACATTTTTGGACATAAAGCTGGAGATATACCCAAATGGATATATGGTGTAAGAACTTAATGCAAGGATCGGTCTTGACCAACTTGTTTTATAATACAATAAGAGATATTACAAACACTAAGCTTGCAGTCGTTTTTAATATTTTATCAGATTTTGACATGTTTTAGCGTTTTACAGGGAATTCCCCATTTCTCGCCAGGTTTTAATAGCAACTATAAGGCTTACGTGTTATGTATATTGGTTAAATTTATAATATTGTTTATTTCAAGAAAAATATTTCATGAATTTTTTCATTCCAAACAATTTCAAATTGGATATGTGATCCTAATATATGTTTTAGCTATATTTGCAGTAATATGTTTTTCTTCAAAAAAATAACAAATAATAAATATTATCAACCCACTATGTTTGTACTCAGGACAACTTGACTATAACATAAAATACAATTTATTGACAGTTTAACATGTGAAAATAAAGTTTCCCCATATATTCTGCATGAAATGTAGCACAAGTTAAAATACAATTTAGTAGTGGGCTTTACGATTAATGATTAAATAAGACGATATTTGGTCGCTGACAGTTGCATTTGGACCTCGAAAAGACGCCCAAACCAAAACGTGGTTTTTACCCTGCATTTCTCAAATTTCAAAAAAAAAAATTTCAAATCTTGCAGGTCTTACACCTAATCATAAATCCATAACAACTACGATAAAATGTGCGTATAAGTTTCTAGTGTTGCCAGGGTGAACATCAGAATGTTTCACTTTACTGTATAGCAAGTGGGTAAATTTCAAACTTTGAAGCCTCACTTTTTCTGCTTAAACCCTTGTAAATGGTACCTTTTTTCGTTTCCCTAATAACTTTTTTGTTTAATACTTTTTTCAGATGGTTTTTTGTGGACAATAAACCACTAAATAAAATACATCATAACCAGAAAAAATGTCGGTATCATTTTCGCTAAAATTGGGAAATAGTTGCCAACGTAGTTTTTGAGTTTATAATTTCCGAAGAAAGGGTTTTTGACACGGTTTTTAAAAACACGTCACATTTCCAAGGGGTCAGGCCTGAAGGCTCCCTATTGGTGTACTGTACTCCTCATAAGATGGGTGTTCTATATACAGTCCCACATGATGATGTCCCACTATTAAGTATGAAATATCGGACTTTGTTTCAAAAGTCATATCTGAGTTTATAATTTCCGAACAGAGTGTAATTACACATCTCTATCGTCTCAAAGTTTTTACAACTTTGGTACAATAAACCCATGGTCAGTAAATGTTCAACATTATTCAGCATTTGGAAGTCAATTTCATTGGTTTGGATATTCAGTTTATGTTAACAGACAAATGGAAAAACAAATGTCCAATAATTTTAATGCGTTATTGCTATTTCCACCCTTTAGTATTATAGAATGGGTGACACTGCTTGTAACAGCGACATTAATTGTTGGCATCCTTACATTATCAGGTACTTCAAATAATCTATTGTATTGGCAATGTGCTGTTTCACTTCAACAAGAGAGGGACCTGAGAAATTGAAATTACGAAGTATCTATACCTCTAATCTGTATACTTACACGACAAAGGAGCTCGAGCTTAAAGATATTCCGAACTCTTTTCATGAGTTAATTCAAAATGATGGCATCAAACTATTAGCCATTCATAATACATATTCAAATTTTAGATATGTTGAATCATCCATTGCAAAAAAGGCTCTTCTGAAAATTTGGAATGATATTTTCGAAAATATTTGGGTATATACAAATGATTTTAAAAATTTATTTTAAATTCCTTCTTCCAAAATGGAAACCTTCTTATGTATAGACTTCCAAGGTGTGTTTATGACAGGCTGGGATGCGGTAGAAAAACAACAAAACATAATTCCTACCTTTAACAGCAGAAACGTACCTCCATAATGTATGACATGTAATCGATTCGCATGGTTTAACTTGACCAATAGAAATGCGGCTTACCAATCGCCAATGTATTCCAAATTACTTTTATTAGTATTCGGAGAGTACATACTAATTGTAAATAATGAGACGGTAGTATTTCCGCAATTACATCTTTAGCATAGTTCGAACATAAACTATCTTAAAAATGTATTTAGTAGTGAAATTGGTTCTTTAGTGGAGTCCGGAATTCAAGCGTATCGGAACCATTATCTAGAGATTATGCTCCAAAGACTTGCGTTAGACCGTTTATTAGAAATCAGTAACTTCAGTCGAGATTGGAATTGGTTTTCCCTAGTGAACCCAATGAATTCGAAGGATACTCCTCTAGGTTGGTACTCTCCGTTTAGGTATAAATTGTCCCAATTTTGGTCAAAGCGGTTTAGCTTAAGATGGAATATTTGGTAGAATGCGGGATTTCAAAAACATTTGGTTTCTGTATGTTGCGCTGGTTGTTGTGATGATTTTGCTTTTTATTTTAGAATTTGTACAAAGTGGTGTATTTGAGAAAATAGGCATTTTTATCATTATCAATTTGAATTGCTAATATCAATAGACTTTAACAGTTAAAATACAAATAACTTAAGATAACAAATTTGAAAGATTAAAGCTAAAATTCCTTTATATTAATTGAAACTTGATTCAATTTGACCACAGCTGTGTTTTATGATTTGTCACATTTTTATTCAACCTTAATGAAATTCCCATAAATATCAATAGACTTTAACAGCTAAAATATTAATTTCCTAAAATAACTACAGTTAAAGTTCCTTTATATTAATTGAAACTTGATTCAAGTTTACTAAAACTGTGTTTTATGGTTGGTCGCATGGTGAATGCAAACACATTTTTGTTCAACCTTAATGAAATTTCCATCAATCTCAATAGACT
>JAQFZG010001891.1:0-18904 GCA_034695465.1 Entomobrya nicoleti
TCTTATCGTTATACTCTGGCCTTTTCGATAAAAATACCATGAACGAACCACCCGATAAACTGAACCCAATGTAATGCACTCGCGGTTGTCCAGTTGTGAGCAATATGTAATCAACCATTGCAGCAATGTCGTAGTAGCCAATTTCATGAACACTGTACTCCCAAAACTTGGAGTCGGCGGTGGTGAGAGTTACGTGTCTTGTGGAATACGTATTCCCACGTTGATTAGCTAACCAAACGTCATATCCTGCGTCTGCAAGGTAAAAGCCAAGGGCGTCGTGAACCGGCGTGTTTACTACCCAATCAGCACTTGACTGAGAGTTCCCGTGAAAGATGAGTACGGGAATTCGGGACTTTTGCGTGGGCGGTTGAGGGCGAATGATATTGTTAGGGTGGCCATGAGGTATTCTATGCATTTCAAGAATGTAACCGTCCTCTGTCGTGACATGGTGCGTTTCGGCAGGATAGCCTTGGGCGGTTATCAAGGCGGTCTTATATTAAATGGGGGAAGTTGAGAAAATTATGTAATTCCTTATTAAATCTTTAGAATAATCATATTTAAAAACTCACAGTGGTCACGGGTTCCCCACCCGCCGAAAGAAACTTCCTTACTATGGGATTCGCCCTTACAAAATCAAAGAATCTCCGGGACCACTCATTGATCAACTGGAACTTACATTCTACATTTTGATATGGGAGCGGTACCAGAAGCAGCACAAAAACTGTTACGTGCAACTTTAATACTTTCATGCTTACTCTGACACGCAGTCACACTGCAACATATCACATTTGAATTGCAAATCGATTTCTAATTTGAAAAATAATTTAGTGCAGTGACGATTATCTTCCCACCTGTCGCTTTAACAAATTGGATTTTTATTTGGTCACCGTGTACTGCTTAATTTTTGTCAGGTATCAACTCAAGTGTACATGCTTCCTCTTCCTCGGCGTGCCTTCAACTATTATGAGTCTTCTTCCTCTCCTCTTGTGTGTAATTGTCATTTGTAGACTGTCATTGATACAAGACGTTACATGCTGACCCTCGTCAAAAAAGGATGATATTTTTATTTCAACGGCCAATGACCAAAGTAACGCGGCTCTTGAGTATAACAGCAAAGTTTGTACAAAAAGTGAAGATGAAAGTTCCTTTTATTATTCAACACCCATGTTGGTATACAATAATGGCAGACACGCACACCTACTTCAAAACTACACAGTACACGACACGATACACAATAAAAGAATTTCTTATTAAGCTGCTGACCATGTCCTAAATATTCAAAAAAGAAAAAAATATCAGAGAAGAATTATAAAATTAATTGTCGAGTTAGTTAATGTGACACTAATCATTAACGAGATGAAAGGAGAATATAAAACACACGCGAATAAATTGGAGCTGCTCATTGTCGATTCAAATCATCAATGCTTCAGTGATGATGAGCGATAAATTAAATATTTCGTTGGTCAGGACGGGAGAGCAGATTATATCCGGCTTTTGCGAGGTAGATATAGATAGTACACATATTATGTAGATTGGCAGCATTTTTTTTAACGAAGAGAGAAACTCTCGATTTTCAGTCTTGTTTAATGATGTGGGACGTGGGACTGTTGTGTGCGTAAAGAGATTTATTGGGTGTATGAAAATTATTACACGGTTTTTTTGTGACAGGTGGAGAGAGGGAGAGCTCTGCGTTGCGTATATAATTAGCATTGAACAATTACGTTACGGTTTTTTCTCGCGATATTTTTAATGAGGTTTCTTGAGTGAAATTTTAAACTGAAATCAGATTTATTTGAGGATGACATGATGAAACGTAGCTTTTGACTTTGAGCTCGTTTTAGTGAAAAAACGAACATGTTTTGTATACTACACAACACGGCTGTTTTTTTGGCTTTTGTAATGAAAATGAAACTGACACAGTGCAGAGACTTGACTTGACAGCATCCTAAACACTTTTTAGCAATTTCCGCTTGTTTACGAACTTTTGGACAGGCTGGTAAATCTGGTAATATGAATAGCTGTTGATCAAGATGAAAAAAGACGCATTGTTGGGAGATATGTTTGTGAGTGCGTCATAAATTGAATTGAATTAAATCATAAATTTTGTTCCGTCTATTAGATGCTTATCAACTATAGATGCCATGGCCTACTGGGCCTCCTATGAGTTGAGGTTGGTTTTAGTGATTTTCGCTTCCAAAAAGGGTACCTGACACAAGAGTACCTGTTTGTTTAGAAGCCAAAATGTAATGTTCTTACAAAGGTTTTTGGACTAGTCCTGGGTTCATAGAGGATAATACTGTGCTTATCAGAGTTCCGGCATGTGTTCAGGGATGTTGATACAAGATTGCTTGATAACGCATGTGGCTAGACCCTTGGACCATAATAGTGATAACTTATTTGTTTGTATTTGTGTAGGCACGGTTGACATTCTAAGCCAAGTACATACATCAAATAATCATATATGAATATTTTATTGATTTCACTTAGTGTGTCTGTTCAACCGTCTGAGATACTTGTAAATACTTTTAAAGTATATTTTACTAAATAAGTTTTTAATGATGACGATACGATGACCCTTTGTAATTGCACGAAATTCCAATTATTTAATTTTACAAGTTTTTACAAAATGCAGCGCTACTTCTTTTCATCTGTATCTTCACCTCAGTCGTATTACAATTGTAATTTTTTCTCATATTACGCATGATAACGTGCAAGATAATCGGTAACATTACGTGATATTTTTTTGTAACATTGAAATACAGTCTGCGGTGGCAATAGGCAAGCAAGGACTGTAAGGACTTAAGTAACAAAGTCAAATCGCAAAAATAAAAATTTTCCCAAACAAGTATGGTAAAAAGACTAACTGATATTGACCATCCCTGCATCCCTGCTGCAATAATTTGAGTACGATTGCAATGCATATATTGAGAATGAGAGAAGAAATGCATAATATGGCATGACATCGGTCACCATTACCATAAAAATTCATACGAATTGTCGAAGGAAAGTGAATTTTTATAAGTTTGACAAGGTATAATAGATAAAATAAAGTTATCCAATGTCTGTTATTGGGAGATTTTTTTTCTCCTGGTGGGTCAAGTGCGCTTGTTGATGTGATTTTATGTGACAGATCAATTCTACAGATCTGTCAACTTGCCAGTTGGGATGTTTTTAGATGCCCAAAAGATCGTATGCAAAATATGTTTTGTTTTGGTTGAATTGTTTAACTTTCTTGAAGTAGGGACGAAAAAAAATCTGAATTTAAAATGAATGGATATTTTTTTATTCAAATAACGTTTACTAGATTTCCTTTTTCTTCAAGAACCGGTTTATGGCTAATTGATAATTTTGAAGTGTTTGTAAATTTATCTTGTTTAGGGTTCGTTTTGAACTTGATCTGCAGTTATTTTTTTTATTGGTTTGGATGGATAACGTGCAGAAATAGGAAATCATTGTAGAATACGTGACATTGTCGCTGTTACCCAATTAATAAAAAAACCAATCTGCAAAAGTTTACGCGTTATGAATTGTTAAAAGATAAAGTTAGATAATTTAGTTTGAGTACTCAAGTCAAGATTATTATTAGGAGTCCTCTTACAAAAGAATATGGTATAATTAGTTGATTTGATCAGTGAGAAGCAACATACCGGTGAATTGTAATTAAGTGCGTTGATGCGTTGTTTCTCACTTGTTGTTAACACGGTTGTACTCGTGTAAAAAATGCTTTACGATAAGCGATTTGTTTGGGAGATTTATAGGTAGTGAAGTGAGTAGTCATCAGGTTTTTTTGGGCGTGTGTTCAGTGGTGTGGTGGGTTGGATAAGACAGGTGAGATGAATAAAATCAAGTAAAAAATATGCTAACCTTGCCATTGACAATTTTAGGAAGCATGCGTTCATGTAATGTGTTAGGTAACATGATAAAATTAAAACGCAATAGTTTATCGGGGAGCATTAGTCACTTTTCATTTTTTCTTTTTAATATTTCGGCAAATTCTTTTAAATTTATGGAGACTTTGGGTCTGGACTTATGTATTATGGCCATGACTTCCGTGATCACCACCAGTTTTCGAGACTGTGGACTTTAATTACAAGAAGGAAATTAGCACATAGTTTTGAGTATCTGTAAATAAGGGAGGTAAGTTTTATTAAAAGCTCACCAGCGGATAAAAAAAGAAAAACACGATAAGTAAAGCGACACAAGCGAGCACGCAGAAGATGAACCCACCTACTGGACTGGAGCATCCAGCGTGACCTCGAGGAATGTAGTTCCTCTCTTCGATAATGGGGCCTGATACTGTGGATGTTGTGGAAATTGCACCTACTGACGGTGTGGGTTGGAGACTGTCGGGATTGGGGTCGTTGATTGGGGCATCCTTCTCTTGGAGCTCGATTTTTGATGAGGGTATTACACTGATGGCTGCGGTTACTATTAAAGGGTGAGGCTCTGGCATTGTGAATATGTAGAAGTGGCGGGGGCAACATGAGTCGAATTATTTGATACTACTTAATTTTATGAACGGTTACTTCTTTATTATAAAAACTTGCTTTAAAACTTAAAATGACAAGAAATTAAGTCCATAGTAATCATTCAAACAATTTATTTATTCAACAATTCAGCAATAAAATCTTTAAAACTCATTTAATTACACACTCGAAGTAGTCCTTCGCAAAATAACTTTTGATTTTTTTTTATTAATTTTAATAATTTTATTGCAATTTTTTTTTACGTATCTCTATAATTGTTTATATATTTTTTTGGCATGTGCGAAAAATCCAGTTTGAAACACCCGTCAATCATTCAAACTTCTCACCTAATTAAATCTAATTAAATTAGTTACACCACCCATCAAAACCGCAGTCAATTGAAGAGGAAACGTGATCTGAATACATTTAGGAATAAAACTTTTTACATTACATATCTCTCTCCGGTATATTTCTCAAGAGTTATCACAGCAGATTTTGGAATAATGAAAAATGGAGGTGTGTGTGTACAGGTTTGTAGTATAGTATATAGTAGCCTCTATATGATTTTAATTTTATATGTAAACAGCAGGAGTAATTAAATCTTCAAACAGGAAAGCACTGGTGATGTAGTAAGGAAATGTATAAATTTTTCTATCCACTCAACGGATGCAAATCAACGGAAACCCGTTCGTTATTACTCATCATCCCAATGGTAGGGTAAAATCCACCTTTTGGTATGCGAACTTCTTTGATTCCAAGTAACTTCTTATTTCTCATAAAGAACACCTGAGATGAAGGACACAATTAATTTATATTTTGTGTTGCCATTTATTAAGTTGAGTAGCTAAAAACCATAATTTTCATACCTTGACCTTATCCTCACAAACCCTTTCTGCATTATTCCACCAGATGTCGTCCTCACTTTCATCCTCCTCGTCAGTCGAAAATAGATCTCCAGCTCCGTGATTATCCGTCCCCCCGTATGACCTAGCTTTCCTCCTGTGTCTCCCTGGAAGACGTGGTGATTTGGCTTGTTTACTGCTACTACTACTCTCAACAATATCCTCCCATGGCCAGGTACCACCTTCAGGTAATTCGGCATATTTGGTAGGGAATATTATACCACATCCTAGAATGTCATGCAATGTGCATCGAGGACCAAATGGGGTGCCACTCTATTAATTAAAACATGCAAACATTTCAAAATTGTTTTATTATCTAATTAGTCATAATTAATCAGTCAAGTTCATCACGTACACCACCACCAAGAAATATCTTCCCGTCATCAGTATGATACGCTATGCTTCCACTGCACCAACCCGGATTTTTACGCATGTTGTAGTCCTAAATCGAAAAAAAAATCTCAATTAATTCTTGAACGAATCAATCACAGCTGAAATATCCAATGTCAAAATATTCCAACTGACCTTCCTCGCCAATCCGATGGCAATATAGCAATGCTCTCCAGGGTCGAGTATAGTTATTTCAAAGTAGTGGTTAAGCGGTGTTAGTGGTACGTTGGATTGGGCAAACCCATTATCGTGGAGGCTTTTTCCTATGCCTGTGTATTCTAATATCTGATGGGTCATTTCACATGTGTAATTAATTTTTAGTTAAGATCAATTAAAAAAGCACTTACATATTTTTACAGTAACATGTACCACTCACGCATCCATTAATCCTAACATCATGCAACCTCGTCCAGTAATCCTCACAAGTATCCACAGTCATTGGGACAACATCATCCACCTCAGGTTCCGGTGGAGGTGGTAGCACATCATACTCATGTATACTATTGCCAACCAACTTGTGACCTTCCGTATCATCCTCAGTATCCGACAAGGACGACGTTGATGTTGAAGTAGAGCCTAGAACTACAGGTAAGATTGAATGAGGAACTGAACTGCTATTCTCACCTTGACCCCCACGACCACTACCACCCCCACACTCAAATAGTATTGAACTGGAACAGGGACCGGATATGTCTGACAATGTATGCTCAGGTGGGACACTGGAGTTGAGGGGAGTGGATGATAAGCGTGCTTCTTCTTCTGATGGACCGCACGAATCTGTGCTTATTTGTGTGCTGGCTGGTGTCCCATTTTGATGAATGCTTGGGGTCAAAGCTTCTTCATCCTCTGCTGGGGTATGTTGGTGATGGTTATGGGATGAGGCGCTTATCGAAATGTCAGGTGGCTTACGTGGAAATGGGGAATTGTACACGTTAACTTTGGGTGGAGGTGATTCATCCTGATTGCCCGTGACCTCGTCGATAACGCAGGGATTTGTGAAAAAATCCACATACTCATCTTCATCATCATCCTCATCAGCACACTTAACGTGTATATCGTCACTTCCCGCTGAAGGCTCATCGAAAGGCGTTGGAGGTGGAGGCACAGAGTCCAACGAGCACCAACTGTTATTTGACGATATCCCTCCGGCTGAGGAACCTGAGCCTGATGACCTCTGGTTTCCTGACGATGCTGCTGATGCGGAGGATGGTCTTTTGGGATTTTGTTCCATTCCATACACGGGGCCTGTGTGCAAGTAAATTGTCACAAATTCTCTTAACTTTTAAGTACAATTAATTTTGGGGCTAACTGTGATTGGTATGATTTTTTATAACCTTACCATTCGTCGAAATCACAGGTGAAATTGGTTTATCGTTTCAGTATATCTTTCATATCGAAATCCATGTATGTATTCATGTCATTTAAACGGCGACGGTTTGTGTAATTACTAGTGAAACTAATAGGTAGAGTAGGAAAGAGCAGCTGAGAAAAAAGGGTAAAAATCGGTGTGTACTCTCTTTCACTGGTTGTTTGTAATGCTGCATGTTTTATAAGGAGGGGATCCCTCTTTTCTTTCTGTAAAGTGGATATGTGGAGTGGATTGTACTACAAAATGTAGGAGATTTTCTCCAGGAAATACGGGAAACACGGGTTATATCCGTGTACATATATTATGTATGTATGCTTTTATATGAGATTTCCTTTTTTGTACATGAAAATCACTGCAGTAAGTTGCTTGCATGCTATTTTTTCTATTTTGTTATTGCTGGATAATGTAGAGTATGTTGAGAGAGTGGAGACGAAGAGAGAGATTGCAGTGGTTATGGTTCTCTCTTAACGTGTTTTTGGCCTAGATATTTTTTTCTTTGTTCGTTTATACGATAGCTTGAAAAGATGCTTTTTTATGGGTATATATTTTGATGGTGGTGGTGATTCTCTCCAGAGAGAGATTACTTCAATATATTATGCAGACTTTGAAGAAAAAAAATGATCCGAGATTACTCTCTGTGAGATCTTCATCTTCATCAGCGAAAGCTGGTGTGCTTATTACGTTGTTCCTGTTTACCATCACCATTATTATGATCATTAGCTTGTTTTATAAACTGCAGAGTAGATGTTGTGTGTTTTGCTAAGTGTACTTGAAATTGTAAATATCGTTAAATAAGCTTAAGTATCAAAATATGACATGATGATGACAAGATTAAATGTTTGAACTTGATGAGGATGTTGATGAGATGAGGCTTATGTGTTTATTGGGTTCAAAAGAAATATGAACGCATATTTTAGATGATGTTGAGTAACTTACAAATTATGTTTTAATTTCACATTCAAATTTTTTAAAGTCTGGATTGAAGTTGAGACCGTTTTACGAACCAATTTGCAGAAAAGGCAACAGTCCTAGCCTAACTGATTGTTATTTGAGTGCATCGCTAATTATCAGGTTTGTTGTAATAAATTAGTTGCATAAAATGTGATATGCATTTTTCCTTCCACTTGCGTATCCAATCGATTATCGATTAATTATCGAATCGGAACAAGTGCTAATTTTTTTAGAGTGCTAAGTGTCTAAATTTGGATTTAAAGAGATTCTAGTTTGAGTTGAATAATTTTTGTTATATGGACTGTCATGTTTTTATTTATAAGTTTGTTACATGCATGCGTAAATTGTTCTAAAATATTACCGTGTGCTTGATGCATGATGCATGCTACCGGCAAATAAGTTTTAGTTTTTTTTATAACAAAGCAATTAATATTTAACGACCCCGGCCAACCCGTGATCTGGTTTGGTGTGATTGGTGAACTTGACGTTTTTAATGGGTTGTGGGTGTTGGGTTTTTAAATGTATGCTTTATTTTATCAGATCACGATAGTGTATATATGGTTATACATACATACATATGTTTGAATTATAAATAGTCTCTGGTGAAATATTTTTGTTACATGGTCATTGTTTTATAAAAAGTGAGTTGGGGTTTGAGGTTTGAATTCATTCACAGTTGAGTTGCGTTGGACAGAACAAATTAACTTAACTAAACTTTGGACCTGGCGTCTCGGTTCATTTGCGATGATGTTGATCATCTAGAATCTTTCTTTTTTGCAGCGGGGTGAAACGAAACGCTACGATATAGTGGGTATGGTTGGAAAAGCATCCGTGTGTCTCTTGACGGATGCTTTTTTAGCAGTAAATTGACATTTATATATTTACTTGTGTTTGTGATTTTTTTCTATAATTAGAGTACAAAAAGCGCAGTTTTAAATAGTTTATTTTTAAAAAGTGAAAAGTTACGTTATATTTTTGTAATAATCTAATAATCGAAAATGTCATCGCCAAATGGGTATGCTACCCATCATGGTCACATACCAGTGCCCAGTTCCCCCACACCTGGTGTACACCCGGCACCCGGTTGGCCTAACACTAATAAGTGGGGGAGTCAAATTGACACGATGCTGGCGCAGGGAAGGAGGAATTCTGCGGCGAGGATTATTCAGAGGATTCGGTCGGGGTCTTTGACGGGGTAATGCGAGACACTTAAAACAAATTGAATAGCATAACAACTTTGTTATTTACAAATTAAGTTGTTAACAATTCGTTGAATTACGATTATAGCTGGGCTGGTACTCACGGACTCTTCTCCAACCCATTCAAATCCGCCCACTTCCCACATGGCGAAGGGGACCTGGAAAATCATGACGGGCACCATCCTCATCGTTTTCCTGCAAGACTCAGACGCATGTCTGTTGACCCCAAGGTTTGGAGGCGATTTGGAAAGTAAGTGTAATGTCAAATCTTTTAATTGCAGCAGTTTAATTATAGCCTTAACAAAAATATTTGTACCATTTTTTGCAGCGCAAGTTTGGGAAGCGTCCTGTCAGCTTTATACGCAAAACTGCTTGTTGTGATGGGTAAGCTAGATTTTAAGTTACGTTAACTTAAAGTAAAAGTTAATCATATGGTTTTAATTGCTAAATTTAATTTTACTGTATTTAGGCATTGCCTTCCCAATGAGCGAAGTAATCTCGACCTATGTCCCACCTGCCTACTACGATGTAAGTTTACCTACTTAATTTATTAACCTTTGTACTGTGATAACGATCTTATTCCAGTCCAGACCACCAAAGTTTGGAGTGCTAAATAATTAGCAATTTAAAGTAGTGAACAGTAGACAGAAAAATGTTTAATTCGATATTCAAAATTACATTTTTTTGTTCCTTAATTATCACTTACATCATCATCATCGTCTTGATAGGTTTTCTGAGATTTTAATGAACCAATTTACAAGTTATACTTTTGTACGCTAGACGTTAGTTGGTATGTACCGGGTGCAAAACATTTCACTTACTCACTAAACAAACTTTATAGTCTGCACTTGACCATTCATAGTCGTTTAACATGACCATTTCCCGTGTAAACTTGTCACTGACCCTACAACGATAATTAACGAGGCAATTCGCAGTACAGCTCTTTTTATTTTTAGCGAAACAAATTCGTATTCAAAAGATACTCACACATATTTTTTCACGTTCCATCCGCACATGTGAGAATCTCATGTCATGACATAATGTATCGTGATCATCATCATCATGAGTTTTATATTTTATGGATACATCTCTTAAGAGAACGGATTAGCATAATGAGCATTTTAGCGAAAGACGACGCAGAAAACTTTTGTGTCTAGAGAGTGTGTGTACTAAGTGGCGATGGTTGATAACGGTTAAGCTGTTTCAGGCAGTTTCGACCAGCGACACAATTTTTTATGTGTGTAAAAAAATGCAACATGCAATGCAACTTGGTTTTAGATTTTTTTGAAAGTATGTGATGTCATGCAATTTGTAATTTATAATATTTTTTTGCAGGGATTCTATTTGTACCTGTACTTTGTCAGTATACTGTTTATGGGATGGCTCTTCTCGCATGTTATCAAGCAACGGGCAAAGAAGGAGATCACTCGTGGCGTCGCGTCCATAAAATCTCGTCTTAACGAACGCACCAACAAGTCGCTAACTGATGACGCTTCTAAAAGCGGGTGCGATGATGATGACGATGACATTGATAATCTAGAGGATACTCCTAAAACCACTGATAAACCACATATTAATGTTACCCCAGCTATTGATGAGTGTGCTGGAGGAAAAACTATCCTTGCCGATGACCACGATACCCATTCAGAGGACAGCGATGATAAGTTGTCACCATTACCTACTGAGGAGCACGCTCAGAATATCGTGACCACACCGTTATTACCACACAGGCAAATACCTGTACCCACCTTGACCACTAGTCATTCAGCGTCTTCATTACATGCACCTCCTTCTCCTAACCTTACACCGATAAACCATCACTTGCACCATCATCCTCCAAACCTTCATGTTACGATTAGCAGTGGGCCGGGGCATGATGGACTAGCAAACGCCATACATCAGCATCATGGGCCTATTTTGAAGAATGGTGCTAAGGGAGGAGGGATTGTAGGTGATTTAAATGGGGGGAAGGGTAAAGTATTATCGAGGACTCAGAGTATCGAGTCGAGTAAGTATGATGGGAGCAGTGGGAGAAGGACCCATTTTGGTAGTTTTTATTTGAGGATGGGTGCGGTTGCTTTTGGGGTTGGGAGTATGATTTACAGTTGTCTGGAGTTTGGGCAGTTTTTGGAGCAGGAGCCGGATACGAAATGTCACAGTTATATGCAGGCTATCACTCCGGTCGTTAGGATTATCTTTACGTTTATGCAGGTGAGTAGCGAGGGTAGTGGAGAATTTTTGTACATAATTTTCATCTCAATTAGCTATTAATTTTTAAATGACTCCTCACAGATGTACTTCATCTTTCTCAACTCCCGCATGTCCGTCAGTAAAGTAAGTTGGGTGAAGCAATTTGGTCTGATGCATTTGATTGGCACGAATCTCTGTGTTTGGCTTAACGTGCTCGTTCAGGAAACGAAACACGAGATTCTCCATTTCTACGACCCAGAAAACAATACAATCACAGTAGGATACGGTCTAAACTACTACGGAAAACCAAAGAAATTGGAGGAGCACGCCAAGGTAGTAGCTGCAGCCGCGTCGGGATCTTCCATAGCATCCGCCCTGATAGCTGACGATCCGTTTGCATTCGATGACCATGATATGTTTATCAGTGCGGTGAATAGGACGCTTGGGGGACATCATGGTGAGGTGGTGAGTAGGTTAAAGAGGGGATTGAAAGGACCTCACTCCATTTACGAGTGTGCTCGAGAGAATATCATGGGGACTTTGGTGAACAGTGCAAGTCCTTTTCTGTTTCCTTGTACTATCGAGTATTCACTGATTTGTGCTGCAATTTGCTATGTGATGTGGAAGTCAATGGCCAAGAGGAGAGTCAGGCAGATAACTTTGAAGAGGACTATGACTAATGAGTCGGCTTTGAATGTGAGTAAAATTGGTTATGATTAAAGTATTTTACCGTAGTAGTTTTTTAAATTAATTGTTTTTTTATAAATATTCAGCAGGTTGAATCTAGGAACGTGCATCACTACACAGTCGACTGCGCTGGATCCAACAAAGGTCTCTTCATTGGAATATTTTTCCTAGTTTTCACGATAATGAGTTTGATTCTCAACTTTGTGCTGATGAAGCACCACGAGCACCTGGAGTTTGCCTTTTGGGAGGTTAACCTTACTGAAAATACGCTGTATACTGTGAGCACGTTGGCTGTATTGATTGGGATGCTTCAGGTGTGTATACTAAAATTATTCGTGATAAATTAATTAATAAGCAATTATATCTTTAATACTGTAATAACATTATAATGTATTCTGTAGATGCGCCAACTCCGCTACGAAAGTGGTAAAAACCTGGAGCTGGATAACATTCTGCTGATAGTAGCCCAATCGGGGTCATTCATGTTTAATGTGTTTTGCATTGTTGGGGGTCACTTGACTCCTCTCGAGAATAATGGATGGATTCTCATTACACCGCTTCTCTGCCTGATTCAGTTGCTGTTGCAAACTTTGTTCATTCTTGATGCTTCGAAGAGGATTGTTTCTACACCTGAATTGGCGAGGAGGAAGCCAGGAAGAGAGATTGTCACGTTTCTGCTTGTTACCAATTTGGCAATGTGGTTGATAAACGCTTTGGAGAAATCGAGGGGGGATAGTCACCCGCATCTTTTGAGGTTCTATGGGGTTTGGGCTTGGACTATCATAACTGGTAAGTTTTAAAAGTGGTTGATTGGATAGAAAATAATATTTTAGCACGCTAACCCATTTATCTTATTCTTCCCCACAGATATTTCAATGCCATTAGCAATCTTCTACCGCTTCCACTCAACAGTCTGCCTCTGCGAAATCTGGAAGAAGGCCTACAAAGCCAGGAAATTCAACGAACCTCTTATGCACATTTAAAATAATTTAAAATATACTTTTATTGCAACTGTAATTACACAAGATAATTTATTTTATCAATAAAACTCTGCTTTAACTCTACTGTCTACTGTCCACTATATTCTTGATGAAAAATTCTCCAGCTTTATAAGAGCTCCTGACTAGAGGGCCACTAGCTGTGTAAATGAATCCCAGTTCTTTTCCTTTGACCTCCCAGTGGTAGAACTTTTCTGGGGTCACGTATTCCACAACTTTCAAGTGTCTCTTTGTAGGCTGCATGTATTGGCCTAGGGTAAGACAGTCTACTCCCACGGCTCTCAGATCTTGCATGCACTTTAGCACCTCTTCGTCCGATTCACCTAGCCCAAGCATAATGCTAGTTTTAGTGACCATTTTTGGATTTGATTTCTTAGCGTGTTCCAGCACCTCCATTGTTTGTTTGTACTTGGCTCTTGGGTCTCTAACAAAAGGGGTGAGTCTCTCCACTGTTTCGATATTATGAGCGAACACATCCAATCCCGAGTTCACGACTGTTGACACATGCTCCTTGTTCCCACGAAAGTCTGGGGAGAGAACCTCGACTAGTAATTTGGGGATTTTGGTTTTGAGGTGATGTACTGTGCTGGCGATGTGGGAGGAACCACCGTCGGGAATATCGTCTCTGTCGACGGATGTGAGTACGACGTAGTCCAGACCCCAAGCTGCTATAGCGCTGGCTGTGTGTTCTGGTTCGTTGGGGTCGAGGGGTGGCGGGGCACGGGAGGTTTTAACGGAGCAGAAGCGGCAGCCTCTAGTGCAGGTGTCGCCCATGAGCTATGTTAAATTTGATAGGGTTATGATTAAAACTTTAATTGGCTGCGCGTGACAAAAGCTTAAACATGTGTATTTACCATAATAGTTGCAGTAGCTGTGTGGTCGGGACCACCGCCCCAACACTCTCCAATGTTTGGACATCTAGCTTCTTCACAAACTGTAGAGAGATTGAGTCCTCTAAGCGTCTCTTTTAGCTTGGCGTAATTCTTTCCCATTGGAATCTCCGTTTTGAGCCATGGAGGAAGTCGAAGTCTTTCTGATTCGCCCTTTTCTCGCTTTAATTTTCCTACAAATACAATATTAACGTCTTAAATTAAGAGTAATTTTGCAGTTATTTATATGTGGTTACTAAACTAATAAATCCTCACCCTTATATTCAGCCCACTTCACCCCCTCAGGTATTTCCCCAGAGATAAAGTCACTCAGGTCAGGTCCATCTCTCACAATCGCTTTTATCTTATCGGCTGTAGTTGCATTTTGAGATTCACTTTCCTGCTGTTCAGTTGACTGCGGTGCTGCAATTTTATGTGCTGGTTGGGTTGATTTATAAGCTTTGTGCTACACGAGGAAATACAAATTTTTAAATAGCCAACATTATAAATTGATATTTTGTTAGAAATTTAAGAATACAAGTAATAGGTGTAATTAAACTGGAACTAACAATGGAATTGGTAGCACCACAAGTTGTGGAAGATCTGACAAATGTTGATCTGGTTCTCAGGAGGATGCTGGCGTTTAGATTCATTTTGAAGGGATCAGGAATATCAGGATGCTTATTATATTCTCACTTTATGACTATTAAACTTACTTTCAATTTGAAACTTTTAATATCGGATACAAAATCAGTTGGTGTTCAGTGTTATTTACGTGCTCGTGAAGAAACATGTGATGGGAGCGAAGCATGTGTATGTACGTCAGCTGGCATAGCTATAGCCAGTTTAAAGCTACAATGTATGTCGCGCATTTGGAATTACATAGTCCAATCCAATGTCTTCATGCTATGTTATGACCACTGCGCTGTGATAGCAAGCTCATCATGGAACTGGAGTAAATCTTGTTTGTTTAAATCACAGTTAGTTGATTAGTCAATGTTGATACTTTACCCTTTACTTTAACTTGACATTGATAAGAAACTGGATTTTTAGGTGGCTTATTGAAAATTTCACATGATTTAAGAAACAGAATGAATTTTTCCAATTAATGTCAACTACATATTAACATGTATACTTAATTTTTCATCATATTTAAAGTGACAAATGATAATTATTGTGATTTTGATGAAGACATCGGTGCATTAGAATATAATCTGCATTGCTTTGAAATGATATAGATCAAGATAAAAAAAGAATGAAAGTTTCATTTTGCCCCAAAAATTTATCCAATCTCCGTTTCACCGTTTTACAAAATTGAAAATCATGTAAAATGATTCATTCACTATGAATATGAATGTTTTTTCTCCAAATGCATTTTTTCCTAATAAGTTATGATTATGATTTGAAAAAAGTAATTTCGCAGATTAATTTTTATGTGCAATTTTTAGAAGTTAAATCGTGTCAGTTTATTTTTAATGTTCAGTGATCATAACTTATTTACATGTATCAAATGGAATTTACTTGTTTAGTGAACTCCTTACGTTGTACATACGTCACAACCGCGTCATATTAAAGCGTGTGCAAAAATTACAGCGCGTGGCGTATAAATAGTTGACAATTTCTTCTGAGCAATTTTCATAATAAAATAAACCCAAGAAAAAAATTATCCAGACAATGCAAAATATTCCAGTTAAATATTTAATTTTACTTCCATAATGCAACACAAATGTAGTACTGTAAAAGTACATCCATTGCTGTCCCTACGAATCCCACTCTCATAATGCTAGGGCCCAGAAAGAAAGCCGTTGTTCTGGTTGTTCGCTTCATTTTCCTCAGGATTGCTCTGTTGAGTTTGGTCATGTTTGGAGGTGACATTGCACACAGGTCGTTGTACTTTTCGAGGAAGGATAGGGATGAAGGGTGGAGGAATGCCATTGCTTTGAAGCAGCGGAAGAGCATGTACATGCAGACCATCCTGGAATTTTATTAAAATGGCTGATAACATTCCAATCATGGTTAATTTAATAACTTTTCCTTAAACTACAATTTGCTTACATGTCTTCAGCAAAGAATAAGGCGTCCACTATACTGGCCTCAGGCATTCTTAAGATTTGGATAAGTTGAAACACGTCGCTTATCATTTGGATGTATGAGCTTGTGGGAAAATGCTTTCATTTTTTATTTCATTTAAATTTTTATAAAGATAAAATAACAGATAATTGTACTCACCACGCATGCATATAAAGAAAATTGTAGGCAGCAAAGTTATTGAGCTGAGTAACAACCATCCTCACTTGTACGTAATCTCGAATCACCCCAAAAGGATCAGCATAACTGTCTGCATCCCCAAATGCTCTGGATATCGCTGACCCTTGCACTTGCTTATCAGCAGTGAGTGCAGAGGTTCCCCTACTAAACCTCTTTCTCCTCACACTTATAATCCTCGTTTCCCTGTACAGTTTCCGTTTGATGTGAGCATCCTCGACGAATCCTTCCAAGACCTCTCGGAGTGACTCCACCGTGTACGTAAACTCGGCACCCAACGCTGAGCTAACGTAAATGACGGATCCGTATACTAACCATGCGTGGGTCAGGAATATTATTTCGTGTGCTCCGAACAACCATTTGAGAACTGAATTTTCGGATTCAATAATGGAGAAAGCGAATGTACAATATTTTGGGGCTGCGTCGTATTGGACTGTTACTGCGAGGATTCCCACTACTGCTATTATTCTGTGAAGTAGAATTTGATTTTTAATTTGGTTCATTTTTTGTTGAAAAATTTTCAAGTCAAAAATCTCACCCTTGAAACCAAATCCTCGAAAATGCAATTTGTCTTACATCTTTGACGAAAGCATCAGGCTTACCAAGCCTATCAAATACCCGTTCCTGGACACTCCACCAAGACGTTATTATTTCGAAGAAGGGATGCGTCCTGCACCAGATCCTCTCACTGGTGGTCAACAAAATGAGGATGAGGAACCACAGCACAATGGCCATCTTTTCGAAAAACTCAAACTCTGACTGGAAGAATCCACAGGAGAGGAGCACCAGAAATGTGAGCTTTAGAAAAGTGTTAATTCTGAGGATAATGTACGGGATTCGCTGGAGAAAGGTGCTTGATTTAAGCGTGAAGGTGCCTCGGTCTCGAACTATAATTGTTTGGGAGAGACCGAGGCTGGCGAGGGTGTTGAAAACGTTTCGCTGGAATTCGGAGGGGTAGGAAGGCATGATTTTGGTGGTTTTTGGGAGGAGACTTGTTTTTTAAAAACTTATTTTTGTTGAGTGGAATGGGGAAGTGGCACAGCACAGCGTTGCCACTCGTGAATTTAAACTAGATAATCAGTTCAGTTGTGTCAAAATTGTTTGGAAATTGCCATTTTACATTATTCACACTTCACACTAAAACCGTTCCACCGTTACAATCTCATTATCATTAATTATCAATGGTTTTTATAGTCAGTCTGGGATTTTTTAGAAAAGTGGATTTCGGTGTAGTGGAATTTAATTATTTATGAGAAGGGTGGTATGACACGACTATAATGTTGATTTATGATTGACTAATTGACTTATTCGAAGGCTGCACAGTTGTGTTACATATATTTGTCCTGATATTTTAAGTTTTGAGACGAGACATGATAGGTAGGTATATTGATTTTAAAAGCTGCGTATTTATTTATCCGAACTATTTGGAAAGAAAATTGAAAGTTTTGGGACAGTTTTATGAGTTTTAACTGGAAATGGCTTTTTTATTATTTAAATGCACATTGTTACGCTTATTTGGTGTTTGATGGATTGGACAAAAGACAAAATGTATAATCGTTCACTTTTCCTTAAATTCATTCGTATAATGTGTGGTCAATAAAGAAGCATATTTTATTTGACAGTTAATTTCCGCTGGAGAATGGATTCTCTAAAAAAATCAATGGAATATGGAATCTAATTAGCATGTTTTTTTTCTTGATGTTATTAGAGTTAGAGTTTCTTATTAAGTCCCATTCATCCAAATATCGTCACACTCGTGAATGATAATTATGAAATTCGTTTTTGAGTGTAATTAATAAGGCTGTTCAAATTCCTACTGATTCAAATTTTAATGTGTTTTTCACAATTTCGGTAGAATCATTTTCACAAGGCTGAGTTTGTATTACTGACCCTTTACTCTGAGGTTGATATTTGCTTATGCATGTGAATTGGGATTAGGAAGGAAGTAACTCGAATCAATTTATCTTCGATCTCCAAAGCTTTAGGTTTTTTGCTTAGCATTATAGCATAGAAATTTGGGGATGACCGATAGCGCTTTAGGTCATCAAAACCTTTTCTGGCATTATAGTACATGCGGTTTAGATTTCCAATTAAATTAAAATGTTAAATACTTTTTCCCTTGGAATTCGGAGACATGGAGCTTTGGAGGGATTTTGGAGCTTTCAAGAGAAATTCTTTTTCAAACTCATTTATTTATTTATTCAATAAGGATGTATTGCAGCTGGTCATTCATCAATCGAAACTACGACATAATCTGTTGTGTTGTCCAGCTTTTTTTTGGAATAAGGTATAGCATAAATTGTTTTTGGTACTAAGCCATTTACATAATTTATTTAAACTTGAAATTGAAAACGTAATGCTCTTGTTTTGGTTTTAGAAAAGTTGTTTATGGAGTAGTTAAATTAATGTATTTATGAGCGGGGTATAATAAGAACTGGGAAAAATAGATTTTTTCTCTCGTTTATTTGATGTTTTATGGTTTGGGCAAAAAAACAAGACCATTCTATTTTTCTTCCTTTGAAATTACCAATAAACAAGCATAATTCTTATTTGACAGTTGTTGTCTCTTTTCAAATGCATGATTTTTTATTATTGAATTCATAATACCATCACACGTG